>ML685755.1:52241214-52273357 GCA_007922175.1 Pelusios castaneus
ATAACTTCTTCAAAGCATCTGACGAAGTGGGATTTTCTCCCACGAAAGCTCATGCGATTAATAAATCTGTTAGTCTTTAAAAGTGCCACAAGACTCTGTTGTCTTTCTACAATAGACTAACACGGCTACCCCTTTGGAATTTAAAGAGATCAAGAGTGCCTTCAAAGCAAACATTAATGGGAAGATGTAAGGTAAAGGGGCAAAGCATGATCAAGTCTGGCATAGAGAATGCAGAGGAGGTATGCAAGAAATCTCTCTTTCACCTGTGCCATTGTTAACGACAATAACAGTTCCTGTGATCAGTCCCTCCAGTGAACAAATGGGCATTTCCCTACACCAGCCCACAGAACACTGGGGGAAGAATAACCTTCATCAGAAAACTCGAGGGGAGATTGATCTTCAGGAAAGGTCCCAAAGCTCTACCCTGCTCCCTACGTACAGTTTTATGTAAATGGAATCATTTAGCCCAAAATGTGTACATCTTGGGTGATCTGCTATAGATTTGAGCACAATATAAAGCTGATGGTATGATTAGGGATTTGGTGACTTTTAAATAAAATTGCTTCTCAAACAATTGCTTTTCAGGTCATTGAGACAGTTAGCTAGAAAGGTTACGTTATATATACACAGCCACCTTTGAAAAACAAAGGACTGTTAAGTTTTCCAGAATACCCAAGGTTACTTTACATTAGGGATTAATTGGCCAACAACGTTTCAATTAAAAGAAACAAAACACATGCAAATTTGCTCTTGATTAGCAATCTGGGGGGAGGGGAGGGGAAAGCAGTTAGAATAATTGTTCTGGTCAAACTAAAGATTTTGTTTGACCTCAAATCTACATACATTGTGGTTGGTTGGCTGGGCTTAGTTTTTAAGAATCCTATTGCTAAATTTCTAAATGAAATGTTTTGCCACAAAAAGCTTGAAAATGTCAAAATGAAATCTTTTTACTTTTTTCTTCTTTTTAAAAAAAATAAAAAATAAAAAGGCTAGTTACTGAATTCAACCCAAATCCACAAATCATTTCAAATGACCTGAAACTGGCATGTGTTGGCACTTAGTCCAATTTCACTCGACTCTACATGCACATTCGTTTCTTTGTAAACCTTCTTGAGCACATCTGTATAAATCTTAGAAAATGCAACTTTAGATGAGACTATCAAGAGCACCTTAAATACCCATGGCCAAGTACAGTTGTTGTGCTAATGGAACTATGGGTTGGTATGATGTCAGTGATAAGGGCAAAGAGCTATGAGCTCCAAAAGATTTATTTTTGATCTGTTAGCCTAATAATCACTTTCCTCCAAACTCCAGTTTCTGAAGTCTTCCATGTCAAAAACCTCAGTTTTCCTTTCATTTTAAATTCGCTCTCATTTTCAGTGCTTTTGTTGGTTAGGTATTGTGCATCTCTGCCATCTAGTGACCAAGGGGAGGATTGAGAAAAAATTTTTAAACCATTGTTTTAAGATTTCCAAATAGATTCTACAACCTTTGTAACAAGTAACTCTAGAGAGCCATTGTAATGTATCCAGTTAATTTGTTTATCTTTTTAAAAGCATACTGCCAAGAAATTTAGACTCTCAAATTTAATTTTCTTAACGGAAATCACATGAATTAGCCTGAGAGGACCATAGAGCATATTTCTGTACTATTTCTTTCTCTCTTGTATACCTATAGCTGTTTGTATATCTCAGATAGTTTCAAATAGCTACCGAGACTTTATTGAAAGTCTTTCTGAATACCCTTTATATGCTGCTGCTTGTAAATAATATGGCATTGAAAGGAGTCTGTCTTCCTATTATATTGCAGACAGTACTTTTCAAAAAAATGAAAGAATTAATTTGAGCAAATTCTAAAATTCTGAAAGCCTGCATTGTATTTTTTTTATATTGTTTCACGTCTGCACCATAGACACATGGACTCTTTTTGGTTTGATGAATACGTGTGCTGCAGACACCATCATGAGGGGGCTAGAATCCTGTCCTAGGCCTCCTGTAGCTACTGGTGTAGCTGGTCTAGTAGCTTGAGTGACTTCCAACCTGTGGATCAGCCACACGGGTGCAAAATCACTCATTCGTGTGCCCAAAGTCATACATTCCATGGGACCAGCACCTGAAGGAAGCATTTTTAAAGGGAGAGCTATGGATGGAACGATTAGGGCAGGATAGGGGTGGGGACAATACCCTGTCCTAACTACAAGGTTCTGCTGCCGGCATTTGTAGCATACAGCTCCTTATGGGTTTGAGAAGGACTAGGAGCAGTACCAAGATGGGGCTCAGTAAGTTGGCATTGTTTAATTTATAATTAAAATGTTTACAACGATGAAGCAAGGTCCGTTCTTTAACTTTATAGGCACAACTAAAATCATCACTTTTAACCAAAAAAAACCCCAAAACCAAAATCCCACAACCCCAGAAGTTTTTAGCTTTAAAATCTGACAGTTTATGTTTCAATAATTTTTACTCATGGTTAATGACTTTCAGCTGTCATTTGGATTCATCAGCCTTAGTGTTTTACATATGTCCCAGTGTGTAACTTTGCAGCCTAGAGATCCTCCTCCTGACTGCTAGGCCCTGGTAGAAATGCTTGCTGATGTAAGCAGACGTCTCATTAATTCAGCAGCAATTACTTATGGAATTCTCAGGAGTGTTCTGTGTTGTAGAGGTTTGTTTATGTGGAATTACGAAAGGATGCAGCATGCAGGTAAGTCATTTAAAGAAATCATTTTGATTTTTTTTTTTTTAAGAATGAATGAATCGTGAGGCAGTTTCTGGTGAGATCTAAAATGTTATAAAACCGTGCACAAAGAGCAAAGCACTGTCTAGAAAAGAGCTTTAGTAGATCTTAGGTGTTACATGGAGGAGGCTTAGTAAGACCGAACCTGGAGTAGATTGCTGAGTAAACATCAGAATGTTCTGAGCTTGTATTCAGCTAAGCTTGGATGCTTAGAGGAACCCAGTTGCTCCTTTCCTGTAATTGACCTTTTGTCATTTCCTCAGTTCAGCCCTTTCTAGACAAAAGTTCCCAATTGCAACAGTTTCCTGCTGCCCCATCCCCAGAACAAATTCCTGTAATCCTCCCCCTTCTCACCAATGAACACCTGAAAATCTACCAGTACTCTTTTGACCCTTTCTCCCTAGTGAGTAGGTTGCGCAATCACTTCTTTTCTTCATCCTGGCTCTGTGACCTTACCTGACAGGCTCCTTCCAGCTCTCTCTATCTCTACAATAAAGAGATTGTCGGTTAGCATCACAGAGCCCTCCCTCCTGTGCCCCTAACAGTTCTCTGCAATCCTCTCTGCCATTCTCTGGTCATCCTCCCCAGGCCCCCAACCCTTGCAACACAACATCAGGTTTCAGGTTTCCATGTAATTCTTGCTCACTGCCCTGTATGTTTCTGGGTTCATCAGTTGTGGTACCCTTGCCACTGGACCTTGACAAGTAAATTCAAATTTTGTGCACTCTAGAGTTTCCCCAGTAAGCGTTGGTCTCAAAGGACATGTTCTGGTAATTGGTCCTTCAAATTTACCCTAATTGTGAGCTCAACTGTAAAAAGTACATAAAGGTTCATAACCTATAGTAACAAATGTTGATGGAAAAGATGTGAAAGGGAGACATACTGAATTAGTCCAAACATAAAAATTCCTACTGATGTATATCAAGGACTGTGTTAACATCCTGTTTGGTAAACAAGAAAAGTGTGGAACCAGAAATCAATAAACCAAAATTGGTATGTCAGAAGGTAGACCTAATTGGTGGATAAAAAGTGGATAGTCTATTCTGTCCACAACTCTCTCTATGGATCCTTAAAGAAAGAGACTTAAGGAAGAAAAATTGGCCAGTGCAGCAAACTTCAATATCATGGCTTCCACCCACATTATCTCCTGAGACCCTGGGTCTTCATCATCCTAATCTTGAAAGGTGTCCTGAATAAACCCAGGCAGAGAGAAACACCCAGATCGCATCAGGACCTTTACCAGCTCCAGCTAAATCCTAAATGTCACTTGGGATGAAATGGGATCGGACTTTAACAAGAATAACAACAGTTCTAAGCCCCTCTCAACTACCTTCTTCTCTTTTCCCCAAAAGGATCGTTATGACCATCTTTGATACTATCTGAGAGACTAAAACCATGGGACTTTTCTTTGTAAAAACTCTCTGCAGCTAAAGAGAACAAGGTGTATTGTTAAAATGACAGCCTTAGTTAATATTTTACATTTCAAATGCTTTAATTCTTTTTCCTTCTTTGATTTTTAATGAAAGATTAAAAGGATTTTTAATGCTGTGTTGCATGGTACAAAGCCAGCTGAGGTCTCTGTCTACGAAGCCCAGAACTATATTTTACACTGTTTAATGTTGGACAGTGACTAGGTTATGCTAACAGTTTTGGCCCCTATAGTCCATCTAAATTAATACAACAGGTACAACAAGGACTGAATTTTGCATTGAGAAATACCTGGGGGAGGTCCGGAGTTAACCATCATTACTAGGCCTTGTAATGAACATTTCAAAGGCAGGGACCAGTGCAGGCTTGTCATTTAATTTAACCAGCCTTACCCTGGAAAATATTCTCATTTATGCAAAAATAGATGACAAATTGTTCTTATATTGACCAATTCATTTTTCTTAGCCCCTGTTGAGACTCTCTTCTACTTGAAAATTGTTTTAGCAGGGGCTGTTAGAAAAAGAGTTAGGCATGTGTCTAAATCCAGAATGGCGTATCAGTTTGACCACATCATGTGCCTTTTTTATTTGCTATCCACGAGCAGTTGTGCAGATGTATGTTTTTGAGGTTTTTTTCCATGTGACTCCATGGAGAGTGGATGTACTTCCTGGCAATCCTCATTTTCACAGGGGTACATATGTCTGAACAAGAATACTTTATTTATTCTTACTAATTAATCACTTAGTAATACTTTATTCACTGATCCTCATTTGTGACTTTCTTGCTGAAACATTTTCTGTCACTCAGTCAATGAGCAGAAACAAAGCTATGTGATTTAGGTGACCACTCATGCACTGCAAATAGTCACAGCGAATAGCTCACAACAACCCAGAGGTTGAAAATTATTTGCCTGAAGTATTATATTCAGGGAGATCAGATATGATTCACAAAAAGAAAAGGGGCTACATTTACAAGATACTTAGTTCACAGGGAATAATTCAACTGGCTCTCTTGATGAAGGCATTACTAGACTTTCATTCTTTATATGAGGTATCCCTCATACACAAACTGTACTATCCCGAGTGGTTTGGAAAGTGCTATATGAGAATGGCACAGTTCCCCATGTCTGCTGGAGCTGTTGAAATTACTAGTTTCAGTTGAGTTAAGTCTTTAAACTGTCTTGGAGGGGACTCAGTGTACAGTTCTGTCCTAACATCTTCCTGAAGACTTGATCACAACTGTTTGGTGCTCTGCATCCAGAGTTTTTTCACATAGAAGAGAGGATTCATTAGTATTTATGTAAACCATTTATATCACTGGCCTCGGGAGATTATTAAATAGAAATAAATATCAGACAAGATTAGAGAGTATTTAGTGATTTTTTAAAAAAATGTTATATAATGACATAAGCCATTAAAGTGAAGGCAATAATTACATATTCTTATGAAATAGATAAACAACCCATGTGAATCGTTTTGGTGATTCTTTAACAAAAAGTTGCTCTTTTTCAAGCTTCTTCCTTGGAATACAGCTCAAACATACAGCTTTGGCAGAAATCAAAAAGCAAAACACAGATACAGGTCCACATGTTTGTGATCTCAAGAGCATGAATCCCCTTGTAACAGAAGTAGTGTGGCACGTACAGTTCTTTACAAGTTCTGACCATATTTTATTTGAAAAGTAAGTAAAAAGAAATGAAATAGACAAGTCAATATTGAACAGCAAGAGTAAAATGTTACATAAGGGTTTCTGGAAACATCAGAATTCACTGGCATTTTGCTCAAATGGTTTATGATGGCACCAGAAATCTTTTGATGGAATTATAGAGTTGTAATTTAGTTGTGTTACATTTATTCTGCAGAACTGCATAATTTATGTACCAAGTCAGTTGGTTTAAAAGAACTGTATAAGTGTATGGCTTTTTGAAAATCGCATCAATGGAAATACATGCAGGTGAGTGATGGCGTGGCCAAAATAGGAGGAATATGGGGAGAGGTTTTGGTTTGGTTTACTTGGTAGAGTTGTTGCTTGTGACTCAAGGCAAGTATCAATTTTAGATTCTCACTCATGTGACAAGACCAGATTGAGAACAGGGTTATTTACCAATACATTTAGTTAGCTCTGGTGTTCAGCTATCCACTGGTGGGCCAACAATCTCATATGGGTGGGGTGGGCATGGGTAGTTTCTTCATATTCCTGTCAACTTAGGTGATAGCCTGACCAAGAACTCAACCATTTCTATGCTGCCATGGACCACACCAGAAACAGCAAGGAATGGTGTGATTTACTGTGGTTGGCTGGGGGTGAGATACAGGATTTCTGGAGCCTATCAAGCAGTAATCCCATGCCTGTGGACTTGGAGGTGGTGCAGAAGAGGAACTGGAAAGGAATTGTACTGCTGGCTAATACTGTGTTGATCTGTTGGCCATTGTCTTCTGTGAAACAAGAACACAGCTGTAATGGGTCTTATTGCAATGGTGATTGCACAGTAGCTCTGTTGGGCTTCCTTCCCATAACTTTCCTCTGAAACTCTTGTGAACTAAGCATGGCTGTTGTGGTAGGACTTGGGCCTTCTCTACTCATGAATCATTTGAAATGTCTGCCCCTAATAAAATACCTTTGTTTCTAGCTTGTGTTTTCCAGCCCTTCCCACACCACTTTTGCTAATGATCTAGGATAACTGTTTGAAAACAATGGTGTCTCCTTCCTCCACCCCATCAATCTTGCAGTGAGCACATGGAACTGAATGTGTAGCATTTCTTTTCTTGCTGTCACAACTAACTGACATGCCATAGACATAGAATGATGCAAAAATCAGTGCCTAGTGGAGAGATCTCATTCCAACTAAAGGCTCTTAAAACTGGACAGGGAATCAGGGAATTCAGGCAGTTGCCAACAAAGTCACCCTGGAATAAAAGTTCTTTTTTCACTTTTGCTCCAGTACAGCAATCGATTCTCAGTTGTGATTATCACACGATAACAAATAGCAATCTATCACATTCAGAGTACTGAGGTGTTGAGTCCCCGCCACACTGCCTTGGTGATGTAGCGCCCAACCTGGACCGCTCACAAACAGAAGAGGATTCAGGTCACACCCTGAGTGTTTGCATATAGAAGCAGCCTGCCCGCAATACTCCAGTTAACACTCTGGCTTCAACCAGCCTTGGTTAGCACTTACAGTTGGACCCCAACACACTCCCAGTCCCGGATTGCTCCCCAAAGCCCTCTCCTGAACAGTTCAAATGATATAGATTCATTGCCCCTATAATGGGTCAATATGCAACAGGTTGCTAATTTAATGGGAGGTACCGAACAATTCTTTTTAAACACTGGATTAATTTTGTTTAAAGAAGAAACAAGTCAGTTTTGTGAGATGCCTTTGTAACTCTTCACAATCTGCTTTGATATAACTATCTTGTGTACTTTTGCATCATCTGCAAATTTTGCTACTTCCCTATTTACCAGATCATTTATGAATATGTTGAAAAGTACTGATCTCTGGGAACACCGCTATTTATATCTCTCCATTCTGAAAGCTGTCCATTTATACCCACTCTATCTTTTAACCAATTGCTGATCCAGGAGAGGACTTCCCTCTTATCCCATGACCTCTTACTTTGCTTAAAGCTCTTTGATGAGGGACCTTTTCAAAGGCTTTCTGAAAAACTAAGTACACTATATCCACATGCTTGCTGATCCCTTCAAGGAATTCATAGAATCAAAGGAACTGGAAGGGACCATGCGAGGTCATTGAGTGCACTCATGGCAGGACCAAGTGCCCTCTTAATCATTTGTAGTGTTCTTCTCTGGACTTTCTCCAGTTTGTCCACATCTTTCCTGAAATGGGGCACCTAGAACTGGACACAATACTCCAGTTGAGACCTAATTAGCGTGGAGAAGAGAGGAATTCTAGTAGATTGGTTGAAATCTAGCATGATTTCCATCTACAAAAAACATGTTGACTCTTCCCCAACAATCATATTCATCTATGTATCCACTAATTCTGTTCTTTACTATAGTTTTAAACAATTTACCTGCTATTGATTTTTGGCTTACCAGCCTATAATTGTCAGAATCACGTTGTGATGCCAACTTTTAAAAGCTGGTGTCCCATTAGCTCTCCTCAAATCATCTGATACAGATCTCTTTTAAATGATATCTTGCATACCACAGGTGGGAGTTCTGCAAATGGAGAATTCACAAGTTTAAATATGTTTTTTCATACATTTCATCATATTATTGACCAGCGAGTTACTAGTTTCAAATCATACCTCACAAGGTATATTTTGTACAAAAATTATTACAGTAGTGTGTAAGGTGTGAATACAGGGCGGGGGATTCAGTCACACAACTTTCCTATGACTTGTTGGGCACCTCTCAGGATCAGGCCTGAGACTATGCATTCTCCTTCTAGGAAACACTCATTTTCCACCAAACAGTGTTTTATCAGTGGCTCTTTGAGCTTACTGAAGAAAACAAGTTTTTTGTTTCCGCATTAAACGATCTGTCACGTGTTTCATTTCAACTTCTCTGAGGCCTTGTCTACACTGACAGCGGCAAATTCACCACTGTCAGTTTGCTCTTCAGGGTTCGATTGAGTGGTTAGTGAAGACATGCTCAATCGATCCGGAGTTCAACTCGGTGACTCCAGCCCTCTAAGAAGAGTAGTGCTAAGTCGAACAGACGGCATTTCCCTTTGACTTAATGCAGTGTGAACAGGGAGGTAACTGGGAGTTCCTAAGTCAAAGAGAGATATGCAAGGTATTTTGACAAGTTCCAAAGGGGTTGCCATATTAGTCCAGGTCAGCAAAACAAACAAGGAGTCCTGTGGCACTTTTAAAGACTAACAAATTTATTTATCGCATGAGCTTTCGTGGAAGAAAATCCCAGTTTGTCAGACACTTTGAAGATGGGGAACTTACAGAATAGGAGTAAGTTCCCATTTTCAAAGTGTCTGATGGAGTGGGATTTTCTCCCATGAAAGCTCATGTGATAAATAAATCTGTTAGTCTTTAAAGTGCCACAGGACTCCTTGTTTGTTTTGCAAGGTATTTTATTTACCTACCTTGCGTATCTCCCTTTGATTGCTGCTGAAAAGTGCCGTGAGTGTAGACTAGGCCTGAGCTACCTAAGATTTACTCTTTTTAAATGTCCAGATTCACTTTCATTATGCAGGGCTTGGGCCACCTGACTCAAAACTGGCCTATAGGCATGCAGCATTCATTTACTCTACCATTACCTGCATTTCAGCATCTGGTTTAATATTGTCCCATGTTTCACATAATAAAACAAACAAAACAGTGTAGGAAATATGTACGACAAAGCCACAAATGGGAGAACAGTTCTCTGCTTCACAGAGTCTTCTTGGAAGTTACTGGCTTTTCTATAACAGTTTAATGGAGGGGTGCACCTGACAGGTTGCCCAAAAGCCAATACCATTAAAACTAATTGCATTTGTAGGGCAGTGTTCACTTGTTCTTTATATCTCTGTGTTCTGGGATCTCCCCACTGCTTTATTGTCTTTCCAAGTTTCTTCTACAAAGGGAGGGGTTGTTTTTTTTTTAATATTGTTTATTGTTAAATCAGCTGCAGTGAAGTTTCAAAATTAATTCTTTTCAATTGTGCGTTTGATGCTTTCTTTTGAGTCAGTACAGTCTCTTAGCAGATTCAGTGCAAAAACACCTCAGCAATTAAACGAACGCTTTCTGTTCTGTAAGTCTTTTTGACCTGCTGGTTATGCAAGGGTAACAATCAAAAGATTTGGAGTTCATTGTGAGTTCTGATTCCAACTCTCGACACCTGTCTTGTCTGTAAAATTGGACAGGAAATTGCCCACAAATAGGCTTCCTTATGAAATCTCTTTAGCTTCCACTGTAGTTCAAGCCAGAAGTATTGAAAAGGTAGCCTCTTTGATATCTCAGCTGTTCCACCTGTTGCTAGTCACAGTGTATAAATCAAAATGGACTGATGAAAATGGGATGATACTGCTAATAATAAAAAGTTAACTAAATATTTCAAAACTTCAAGAAAGCTTGTTTCTAAATGAGCAAAAAATCCAGCATGGACTCTGTTTTTATTTTTCTAATCTAGTTTGCCCTCTCAGGCAGCTGGCCTTTCGTATGGTGATGTTCTCAGCTATTTTATGGTTGGTGTCTTTGTGGGCCAACTACTAGACACTGAGATCCTTGCAAATGGAAATATTTAGGTATAGATTTGACATTCTAGCCAGTAGAGGGCAGTTTCTGCAACATTTGCCTCCAAGAGGTAATGGTACTGTTGGAAATAATATTTCAACACCACTCTATCAGCCTATCTCAGGTCATCTTCAGGGTTTCTGTTGTCATAAAGGTGATATTTCTGAGAATGATGATCTGCATACTCAGGAATCTAGGATTGCCCCTCACAAGTGAACAGGATGGGGAGCAATGCATTGGCTGTGCTGTATTTTGAATCCAGAAGATACTCAACTCTTCCAGCAGTTACTTTTGACATCTGGATTGATCTCTTTGTTTTGCTATTGCTTGGCATACTTAATATCATGGAGATAGATTGTCTCATTGTCTTCCCAGCTGCTAACTGTGTTTTTCGGATCTGCTCGTATAGACTGTTTGAAACGTTTCCTATCAAGGCCCCCTGTGCGTACATGTGTGCATATGTAGATGTGCTTCACTGCAAAGATGTTCCAAAACCACTTCTTTTGATGCGCTGTCAACAGCCCCTCTCCTGTCTCCCATCTGTCATCATTGCAGACTCTAGATCAGGCCAACACAATGTCAAGGTGGTGTTAAATGGTGTCATGCGCTTAAAGATGCAATGTCATCTTCTGCTGCTGGGCTATACATATTCTCTTGCCACAGTGCAGTGGGAAAGGCCTTTTTATCACTATGAGTTAGTCATAATTCCAGGTGACTGAACAAGGCATTTATACTGAGTACTGAGGTCAAAGTGGATATTGTTTTCATTTTAGATCAGTTTTATTTAATTCTGAGGCAGGGATTCTTTTATTTAATATCCTGTTCTCTGAGATAAGTCAGCTTTGTCAGTGAAGTTCAGGGATTTAATGTGTCTGCTGCCTTGTGACACTGAGAAATAATCACAATAGGATTAGTGTAGAATCCTTATATTTGAATGGATTTTTGCTGCCTCCTTACATGACCTTCATGTTAATTCTTCCTCTTTCTGAATCTAGTCTTTGTAACTCTTTCTGAGCGAGGATCCAGCTCCCACAGCAGCTATTGCAATTATGTATTCTCTTGGTATGTTTGGAAATGACATAGAGTTGCTATAGGTAAATGATGTTAGTGAAAAATTTATGCTCATGCTGACTCTGAAAATCTTTGGATCGGAAAGGTTAATTGACAGGCATTATATTGGCTTGAAATGGCATATTGACAGGAATGCTTCAGTGCTGATGATGGGCGTTTAGTTGAGTCATCATGTGTAAGACAATATTAAGTCAAAGGTGGATAATTTGTGAATGGAATGACATTGTTCCAGCTCTTATTCTTCTTGGCTGCCACTGCTGAGTTCAGTTTCTACTGCCTGGTATCTCCTTCCTCTTTACCCTATAGAAGCCCCACTCTGAGTATGCTGCAGGGCAGAAGCTCTTCAAAAGTGAAGAGAGCTAAGAATATGAAAGGGAGCCAGCCATGCTCTTCTGGATTCTCTTCCACCTGGCTTTGCTTTTGGAAGCCCCTTTATGGGGAATGACTATGGGGCAACTGGAGTAGGAGTACCTGGAAAATGCTGCTGCAGGAGTTGTGCTGGCAGGGATTAGCAGGCAAATGAACAAGAAACAAGAAAGGGCAACTTCCCTTTTGCAGATGCTCACAAATTTCGGCTAGAGCATATGTGGATAGATCTAGACCATCTTAAGGACCTAACAAGGCATCCATCTGGGTGGCACTCTATATGCAAAAAGATTGTTCCTTGGGATTTGCGGTGTCATGATGATGATGGTCTGTGGGTTAAAGGTACCTAATAATGGAAAACATCACTTTTTTCCTAAGACAATGGTTCAGATCCAGCTATTCTAGTATAGTGTCTCATAGGTAGGGGTGTGTGTGTGTGTGTGTGTGTGTGTGTGTGTGTGTGTAAATAAATAAAACTCACAACAATTTGCATTTTTTGTGGCAGTCTCAGCAAGAGATGGATGGTTCCTCCAGAACAGGGCTGAGACATAGAACCTTGCACTGATTCCTGTGCTGGAATTATTCTAGATTGGAGAGTTTTACATGCTAGATTATTTCTCTCTGATTCCTGAACCTTTTCAGGATAAAACTAAGTATGTAACAAAGTCCAGGCAAAGGGAGGAAATCTTTTTGTGTGCCGGATTGGGGAAGAGTAGGAAGAAATTATGAAATGGCATCCAGGTTCATTTTTCAAAACATTTATGTCACAATATGCAGTGAAAACATTGCTTTATTAACTTCTTTGGAAGGCATGTCCTGGATCTGTCCTTGATCAGACAATTGACATGAGATATTCTGTCTGTTGTGACATTAAGAATTTTCATGATGAAATATGTATCCTCTCCTGTGGTGAATGAATGTGCATCCCTTCTTGATGACAGATCATTTCTAAAGTGTATGGTCCATGTTTGGTTAGAATACTAGAAATTCTTACTGCTCTTGACTAGAAATCATATGTGCCATCTTACAACAGATCCGTTTTCATCACTGATGTAATATGAACCTGTATCCATCATCTTGAATCCATCTTTGAAACAGCTCCTGATAGGCCTTTTAAGAACTGAAATGAAGTTCTTGTCCAGCACATATAACTTTTTTACAAATCAAATACAATGGAATTATTTTGACTCCTTTTCTCTTTTTATTTTATATCATATCCATCCTTTTCTTGGCACTTGTGGCCTGTGCCCTGTGAGTCACAAGAGCAAAGAAAATGCCACTGTGGATCTTCTTTCAAATGGCATCCTACAGCATGAATCAGGCTTAAAGACTGTCTTTGTCCTTCTTTTTCCTTCGTCCTTGTTATTCTGTCCTGCCCTCTGGTTATAACCTCTCTGAATAGTATAGCCCTGTGTTAGAGTAATTTGTTCCTGATGAATGCCAGAGAAAATTACAAACATGCTGACTTGTGACTTCTCCATGAAGTTAAACTACTTCATTGTGAGTTCTAATGATTGTATATATTTTTAAAAACCCACACCCCCTGCCTCTCTACAAGGTTAGCTTACTGAGATGTAACGTCTCAATTCAAGAGCCAGCTTGATCGTAGATGAATTATTAAGAAACTGTGCATCATAAATTTATTGCTCTGGAAGCAAAGCAATAAATGGGATTTTGTATAGTCAGGGCTACAGCATCAGAGAGGATAAAATAGAAAGGAAAATAGAAAAGAAAATAGTAAAATAGAAGGAATCTTCTTCTACTTTCTTTCTTCTACTATGTTTTTCTTTCAATGGGGTCTATAATCTCAACTTTTTCTCCTTCCTGTCAGCTTTCTCTCACCTCTTCTGAAAGATGGTACTTGTTTCTGCTCAATGGGATTAGAATGCTGAAGTTCTGACTTGGAGGAAGAGTGCCACTTACAAATCTCCTGTCTAAACCGTGCCCAACTATAAATCTATAAGACAAGACACAATAACCTGATGCAGTATAGCTGTAAGACGCTATATGTTTAGGAATGCTTCACAAAGTAGTAAATGGCTCTGTTTACATGTGAGATGCCTAATTTTTAGTATTAATGGTACCATGCCTGGGGTGAGGTCCCTTGAGTCTGATGTAACATAAAGCTTTTTACCTGATGCTGTGAGATAAGAAATAAATACACAGCTATGTTCATTTCATAAGGAAATCAGTTTG
Organism: Pelusios castaneus; assembly: GCA_007922175.1. Lineage (NCBI taxonomy): Eukaryota > Metazoa > Chordata > Testudines > Pelomedusidae > Pelusios > Pelusios castaneus. Next base: position 52,255,206 of record ML685755.1, read on the forward strand.
TATTGTTCACATTACTTTGCCTTTTACACTGTGTATTGGGCTGTTTCTCTTTTTAAGGACTTGGCAAAATTCTCAGTACACGGAGGGGTTTGCAATACAAGTTTCATTAAGAAAGACCCCAAGAAAAAATATTCATGGGGCTGGAGAATCTTTTGTATATACAGACCTTTTTTTCTGTGCCCAATAATTTTATGGTTTTGAATGAGGGCCAATGAAAATTAGAGGGATAAATACAAGTTATACTGCACTTTCAGAAACACCATACTGAGAGGGCAATCTATTAAAAATATTAAAGGAGAGAGAGCATCATATAGTACTTTGTGCCGCCTTACTACAAAATCAGTCAATAAAATCTATTCTGTTAAGCAGTTTCAAAGTTTTTCTTTTCATCTTTCTAAAAGCATTGCTACTATATGCTGAGTTTAGCTTCAGACCGCTGTCTTTTGGTCAAGTACTGATCTCAGTCAAATAATGAGAGAGCCAAAAAATGGTGCAGTTTGTATTAGGGGTAAAGAAGATGTTTAGACTCTGGAACATAAGCACTCAGGGTCTCAATTTTGAAAGACAAAGGTGCCCATTGGCACAGTGGCCACTAAAATCATGAAGTGGAGTGTTGGGTCAGTACTCAATACAGGCTCAGAGGAAGAGTGGCACAAACAGAATCACTAGCACCATTTCCCATCAGCATGTTGGATTGCCTTTGGTGGTCTTCTACCCAAGAACTGGTTAGGTGCTATGCTGCGTAATTTAGAGACTGTGAGAAGAACACTCATCAGCACACTGTGTTTCACCACCAGCTTGTGTTATATCTGATTTTTTTTTTCTGAACTTGATAATGTACTGTTATGGATGTCCTAGAGCAATGGTCTCCAACCTTTCGCCAGCAGATGGTGCAACATTCATAGGTTTCAATGGCAACTGCCCTTCAGAAGTAGATCACGATCTACTGGTTAGGAACCACTGGGCTAGAGGAGCTATCTGAACAGCGTACAGTGATAGGCATTAAAACAAACAGTGTCCTAAGTTTACTGCAGTAGAAGTAGAAAGACTGCAAGCCCTATAAAACTTGTTAGATGGCTTGCTCCCATGGACAAAAGCTGTGTCAACTGCAGTAATGCCAGGCGTTCAGATACCATGATGTGATCAAAATCATAGACCTGAATACACTAGACTAGAATAAAAGAAAAGTCCAGTTTGACTTAACCCTGTCCCTTCCCACAGCCAAGATTAGCCACATTATAATATACGTCTCTATAACACAGGAATATCTATACAGTGATAGAGTGACAGGGGTTGTTTCTAACAACTTCTAAGCTGATGACCTGCTTGTTTAAGGGTTTTTTTTTTTTTAATCTAACAAATTTTTCATGCTGCTTAAAATTCACATCCCTGATTTCAAGGATTATTGCTTGAGTGTGATCTCTCTTCCCTTGGTGGGATAATATTCTGTAAGGCTTTTCAAGACAGTATCCAGTGTAGAATGTATAATATTTTCTTGAAATGCTCATAATTTTTTAATCCATAGTGCTGGCTGTTGCCCCATATTGTCTCATTGCTTTGTTGTTTTAGATTTTTTTTCATTTAATATTTTTAAATATATTTTTTTCTGGTATCTGTCAGGTGGGGTGGTCTGTAGGATTTGGGAAGATATGGCATGATTAGTGAGACTTTTTTCTCTGCCTGGAGGATATTTATGCATATCTTTGCAGCACTGAGACAAAAATTGTATGGCCATGTCTTAAATTCCATATTCTTCCCTTCATGCTTGTAATGCTATTTAGTACTAAGATGTTGCACTGCATCTTCAATGTATTGTAAAAGCATTTAAAAAAAATTCCATATCTCCATTAAAAAAATCCATAGCAATCACCTAAATAAGTATTACCTCCATCTTACAAATAGGAAACCAGAGAGCATAGTCTTGTCTTCATTAGGGAATTATCTCACAATAGAACTGCAATAAGTAACCGAAGGGAGGAACAAGTCTTGTTCAGGGATGTCACCTACTCATGATTAAACCAGGCTGGGACTTGGGTTCACTATGACTATCTGACAGGATGCTCCTTTCTCTTACACTCTAACACTTTGTTGTGAAGACAAGGCCGAAAGGATTTGCCCACCATCACACAACAAATCAGCTTGAGAGTGAAATTCCGGGATGTCTTGGTTTCAGCCTCCTAGACCTGCCGACCTCTCTGCATTGATGGAGTTCACTCTGACAGTCAATTCAGTGCTAAGCTGTTTTTCTTCCCAGTAGCCTCCAAGATCATGTTGCGGGATTGACTCCACTGCTGAGTCACAGGGAACAGGGGCCCAAACTGAATCCCAGGGTACACACAATGCTTTTAAAGTGCCAGCCCCAAAGGGAAGTTAGCGGATTTGTTCCCTGACACCTTCTTAAGCCAGCCCACATTTATTTCACTGGTTTCAAATAGACAATAGTCCTGTAAAGAAAATAGTATTATTCCTCAAAGCACTGTTTTAATGAAAGCCATGTTAAATGAGTTGTTAAATTTAACCTAGGGGATATCTACGTTAAATTTAACCCAGGGGATATCAGGGCCCAGTATTTGGAACAGTCTTTGAAGGCAGCAAAGAAGATAATAGCAGTTTTTTACATCCATGCTAAACGATAACAAGACTGAAAAGCAAAGCACTACTAATTGTTCCTATGGAAAATAGGGACCCTATCACAGAGGGGCTAAAAGGAGCACAGATGACTTCACGTGACATGTTTGACTGACACCGAAGGCTGGAGTCAAACACCATATGTCATCATTCTGCCCACACAGTAGTTCAAATTCATGATTATAACATGTGGTGCAGGCTTCTTTGGATTATTTCCTGGTTTCATCACTTAATTCATGTTTTCGGCTTTTGCTCTACAAGTAAGATTTAGCAGAATATTGGGGGCAAGGGAGAGGGAAATCAGTACAGATCTGAATATAATCAGTCCCTCCCAGCATGTACCATAAAGCTGAAGAAATTAAAGGGACACTGTCAAATTATGAAGGGTCAAACTGTAGATTCTGTAATTTCATTAAGAGATTTGTTTATTTGCTATTAATTTCTTAAGCAGAGGCTGTGCTCAGAGCTGTCTGTGGCTCAAAAGATGCATGGGCTCTACTTCTAAAATGTTATGATCTAAACACAATATAAAACCCAGTGATAATAGGGTTGATGTTTCAGATCAGAATAGTTTTATTTCCCAAGCTGAAATATGAACAGAAAACGTAAATGGTATAAAGTTAATGCATCTGATGAAGTGGGTTATAGCCCATGAAAGCTTATGCCCCAAGACATCTGTTAGTCTATAAGGTGCCACAGGACGCTTGTTGTTTTTGCTGTACACAGACTAACACGGCTACCCCTCTGAAAGTTAATTTAGATATTCTTGCAGTTTGACTTATGCAAGGCGTGATTAGTAATACAGGTAAGAATTGCATTTTATAAAGCCCTTCCTGCTCTCAGTGGGTTCCTTCCAATTGCCTACTATTTCAGCAGATATAAGGTGTCAGTGGAGCTTTGTTTCCAGTGGGAACATGATTTGTCCATGTATGGTAGCGCTGAATAGAGGTTAGAACATCAGGGAGTCAGAATTACTGGTTTTGCTCCTGGCTGATTTGCGTAACCTTCAGCAGGTCTCTCAATATTTATGTGCTCCATTTCCCCAGTTTATAAAACTGGGACAATGATTCTTTACTAATTTGTTTCTAAGGTGCTGCAAGATCTTCAGATTGGAAATGTTATATACGGCACCTGTAAATGAGTAATGTTGGGTGGTGGTATGCATACATCAGTTCTCATGGCATACAAGTGTATAGTATTTTATGGTACATAGATATTTATGGCATCTTTCCTGTGCAAAGAATTTGAAATACCACATATACAGATTTTTCTGGACAAAGACCAAGTGTTCCCATATGTCACATTCACAATAAAAAGATACTTCAAGAGAGCACACACTATGAGATCAATGGTTTGTGAAAGTTACAGCAGCTTGCAGGAATACAAAGTCTTGCTCTTTTCTGGAAAATAGTTGGATTCCACACAGGAAGACACGTTAATGAAGATGTTTTTTTTAAAGAGGCATTTTTAAAGTTAAGCACATTAGGTCGAAGCCAAGTTGAACAAAAATCCTCTTTTGTAGCTATCCACAAAAACAAATCTGCCTGAGAGAGCTCATGCTGTTTCCAATACTCTTATTTTATGGCTAAAGATATATATTTTATTCAGTAATATACTTGTCATTAACCCAGGATTAGTTGAAGGTCTTTTCTTCCCCATTGGAATAAATCCTGTGAGAGTTGGTTGATTATGTGATCTTTGCCTTCAGTATACATGCTTTAACCAGAAGACGAAACGTAATGCAGTTAAAGGGTCAATCGGAACAACAATCTCTGTCTTTTGGGCATGTGGTACAAATGCCTCCTTTCTTCCACCAGGATAAACTGTTCTCTCTGGCTGGGAGAGATGGGGTTTCGTGGATATGGAGGTGAGGGGTTTCTCCGTTTATTCTTCCTTGGTGTGTCTAAAAGAAGCTTATGTGGTAATATCCGGATAGAAGATGGCTTTTAAGCTTTGGTACATCACAGATCAGATGAGCATCTGCACTGCCTGCCTGCCATTCTGATTTGACTTTGCACGTGGTGACATTTCCTGTGTATTTTTAGGGGATTGAATTTGGGTGTTTTGGGGTGTCACTGCTCTGGCAGTGACATGTTGAGCTGCTTTTTGGTGACAGTGTACAAAGGCGAATCTTGCATTGCCTTCTGCCCAACAAAATCAGTCTTTCCCATTCGGTACTGATTTAGAAAAAGGAAGAGGAAAGATATACTTACTTTTTCTATCAGGGCATGCATTGAATGGAGACGGCAACACAGTTTTGTCTACGCACAGCCTTTATTGATCCTAAAGCTCCGTAGTCATGATACCCAGCAAGATTTTAGTCTACCACAACCCCACTGGGGGCACTCGGACTGAGACTTACAGAACAACCAGGCGACGTAAAAAGTCTCTAGGAGAACTGTTCCAAAATGGATATCGGGTCAAAGCTGGACACAGTGTCCCTGAAAAGGAGGAACAACACACCTTTCGACACTCCTTGGTGTCTTGTTATAGGGTCGGCACCTACTGGGGTAAGGTCCCTCTCTCACCTTAAACTTTCTGTTTCGAAACAGTACTCTGGATGATTTTTCTGTGACCGTGCACATGGTGCTAATGTAATACTTCCCTATGGAGCAGCTTTTTATAGTTAACTTTTCAATTTCAAGTAGTGCATTTGCAAAGCTACAGATTCTAGTTAGCTTACAGCAAAAATACCCTTCTTAAAGGCCTATGATGTTATATGCATCTATCTTCACATGAGATGTAAAATGCTGACTGTAAAGGAGTCAAGTGTTGTTCTGAAAATGACTTTTAATGCACTCCAAGACAGTGTAGAGACAGGATATAATATTCTACAACAAGGGAGTTATGTGGCAATTACTCTAGGTATTATTAAAACTGGGCTAATTATTTAATGGGTGTGAGAATACATAAAGAATACTTCAGATGTGCAGAGCAGAGAGCTTTAATAAAGGAAAATTTTGAGTGGCATTGTATGAAAAACATTAAGGTCCAACCTTCATAGATTTAGGACCATCTAATGTCCTTGATCCAGTTTTTCTGCTGTGGGTTAGATTTTCCATGTCCCGTAGAGCTCTGGACTGTTGTACATTTATATAACACAAGCCAGCACAGAAGCATAAGCAAAATATTCTGAATATATATTTTTACAGGTTTTGTTGTTCTTTGTTGTATCTTTGCTCCCATGCAAAAACAGACCCTGGGCATGCGTACGACATATTGTTGAGCCTTTTTGTCCATGTCATAGTTCTCTATTCTCTCTTTGATTCCCTCCTCCAGGGAGGGTCCAGTGTGATTCTTCAGAGCAGGATGGGAGAGTCAAGATTTGGGGGGACCTATCCAGAGGCTTTTGCATCCTGGAAAAGCTTCTTGCCCACAGAGAGTCTAGTCTCTGAGTTTCATGGTCACTCTGTTATTTAATTTATCAGATCAGATTATATCTGGTTTCCCAGAGATGAATTTTTGTGCTTTCAATGCTGAATAAAAATATCTATTTTTGGTCATGTAATGGATAGAATTAGCCATTGATTAATGTATGGATGAGTAATTATTCACTGAAGATTTTATTCAGCTTAATTGAGAGCTGGTCAGATATTTGAAACACATTTAATTCTTTTGATGAATAAGAGCAGAAATGGATATTTAGTATTTGAACGGTGTCTGTAATAAAATGACATATACTTTGAGAACGCTAATAGCCATATAGTTAAAAAATACCAACACCTAAAAATTTCTGGAGAAAGCTTAGTTTATACTGAAGGAAAACTCAACTGTGAAATTCCAGTGAGTTTGGGCAGCAGGAAATGGAAGAGTTATGCTAAGGCCTTGATGATGTGGACTGAAGTAGTGTTTCACAGTATATTTGGAAAATGATAAATGCAAACTACAAAAAAATAAGCAAGAAAGGGAAAATATAGTCTATTGAAGAAAAGTTATTTCATGACTGAGCCCGCAGTCAACACACAAACAGAATTCCAGTGATATGAATGGGGTACTGACCTGCAGATCATAGGGAGAGTTACTCTCCCAGATACCATTTGTGCCTTTTTAAAATCTCCTCGCTAGTTTTTATGCCAATGAATAATTTATCTGTGGGGATTTCCCTGTCTTCTCCTTTGTAAATTACATTTATGGTGAAGAGGAGTTCCCTTTTGTGGGGATTTGTTACCTTTGGGCAATCCTGATTGATGCTGTCTACTAATCCACTTCAAATAATTAATTCTGTAGAGCAGATTGTATCAGTGCTTGAATGACGGGCCGAGAATGTTATATTCTCAACATTTTTTAGATATGTCATAGAGGCAAAGACTTAAAATTATGCTGTTTTGCAATAAACCGTATGGGGAAAAGTTTTTTTGTTTTGTTTTGTTTTTTGCTACTGAAACGGCTTTGTATTCTCTATTTTAATGTAAGTGCCTTTCAGCCTTTGAGTGTAGAAACAGAAATCAGTGGGGTTTATAATACTCACTCCTCTCACAGGAAGGGACCCTTCAGAGGTTTAAGCTATCACTCACTGAAGTCCATGGCCAGATATTCATTGCTTGTGTACAATTAGAGACTGTTTTAGATACCTTTGGAAATTTGGCCTCCATTGTGTACTTGCCAAATATGTATTTTAGTAGTCAGTTTGAGAGATTAGTGGCCTGAATTTTAAGGTGACTAGTGATTTTTGTTGTTTTAAGTATTTGAGTTCTCAGTCTGAGATAATTTGAAGGTCACCTATTTTCAGGCAGCGGGGTGGAGGGAGGAGGGGGGGTGAGGGGGGACGGGGGGATAGGACCTTTGAAAATCAGACTCCTTTAAGATGTCCTTTGTTGAGCATTCAAAATCAGTGGACACTTTTGAAAATGTAGGCCAGGATATCTGTATCTCTTATTAGTAAGCATATTTAATTCCTAACTGTTCACTTCACTGTATTAAAAGCACCAGTCTAGCTCTTGAACAACCTTTATATTCAGTTCACCAATGCAACTTTTCTAATGTAATGAATCCTCTGAATGATGCACAAGAAGGGATAAAGTCCAGTTTATTCTCTCTCTTGTGTTGGATCTGCAGGGTTGGGAGTAATGAAAAGCATAAAGACTTAGGTTAGTCACTAAAGTACACAGAGATAACTATAATTACACGAAGTGAACACGTGTTGAGTTAGAAGAGCTAGTTTAACAGATACTCTTTGGTGTAGATCTACACTATCAGACTGTAGACTTTATGTATTGTATCCTCTAGATAAGTAGGTAATTCTCAAATATAATTTTAAAAGGGGAAGCAAAAGATGAATCACAAATTATAGTGCAGTAGATATTCTGCATGTCTGCTCAAAATCAGATCACATGTAGAAGACTCCAACATAAAATTCCTCACTTGGATAAAGGCGACTGAATTCAAAGGAAAGCATTTGGAGTGCTCTTCAGGGTGATTTGACTCATTAACTTAACCAGGAAGGAGCAGGATCCAAATTCAATATTTGAAACACAGAATCAATCAGAAATCAGAATGGAGTTTACTGAAATACAAAGTAATTTGACTGTAACATAATTTATAAGCCCCTGGGAGGTAGGCCACTCCTTGCTTACAGACAGCCCTCCAACTTTAAGCAAATACTCACCATACAACAAAAACACTAAGTTAGGTACCTGTCCCTGCAACCTGTCCCATTGGCAAGTCTGCCTGCATACCTACTCAAATGACACCATCACAGGATCTAACCAAATCAGCCATTCCATCAGGGGCTCATTCACTTGCACATCTTCAAAGGTGATATACGCCATCAAGTGCCAAAATGCTGCTCTGCCTTATCCATTGGCCAAACTGGACTTCTCTGTGCAAAAGAATAAATGGACACAAATCAGACATCAAGACATTCAATATCCAACAGTGGTGCACTTCAACCTCCCCAGACATTCTGACAATTATAATGCTTCAACAGAAACACTTTAAAACCAGGCTTCAACGTGAAACTGAAGAGCTGGAATTCATATGCAAATTTAACACCATCAGACTAGGTTTGAATAGGGACCTGGAATGGCTAAATATTACCAAAGGTAATTCACATTCTAACCGTATCTCATCTATTGTTTCACAGTTTGCATGAAAAACTTGCTTTGCTGAAAAAGTCAGTTGGCCTTGTGACTTATATATATTCACCTACACACTGCACTTTCCATTCCATGCATCTGATGAAGTGAGAGTGTACCCACAAAAGCTCATGTGATGAATAAATTTGTTAGCCTTTAAAAGCACCACAGAACTCCTTGATAATTTATAAGATTATAGATTTTACATGCCAAGTAATTTAGCATTTATTTCATATTATGAAATAATTAAAGTTCCATAAAGGACCATAATTAAAGTTCTGTTTGCTAGCATATGATAATTTTGTCATATACAAATGGAATAACTACACAAACACATCATTACACAGACAGAATAACTTACTAAGTGGTTTTCCTTAGGTAGAGCTACAAAGATTCCTATCATATGAAGAGCTGACACAGTTGTAGGTGAGCAAGCTAGATTCCTTTTGGTTTGTTACATTTTCAGAAGAATTATTAACTAAGTCTTTATTACAGAACATTTATTACTGTTGATGTACAAGCCAATATAGAACCCTGCTTGAATTTCAGATCCCTGGTGCATTTGTAGGGCTGACAGAGAAATCATCTTTTTAACTATCAAGTGAGTGAATTTGCCATGGGATCAGCAAGATGCAATAAATAGGGACATCATGTTACTAGTTTTATGCAGTTACTTTTCAGAGCTGAGTGGCACTTCATGGACTTTTTGTATACACCCATTGCTATGTCTTAAGTTAAACTTATCAACAAATAAAACCAAATGCAAGCAGAACAGGTTTTGCTATGCCTAGACTGATAGTGAGCTGATTTTTATCAAGCCACATCGTAATTCAGCCTATTTTGTTTCTGACAACAGTCTCAGTACTGTGGCAGACTGATCAGTGTGAGTGAAGGATTACTGTCTCATCTGCTCACAGAAGCATCTTTGATTGTGAGCACGCTTTTGGATGTCATTTACAAGGCACCAGAATGAAGCATTCAATGGGCTTTTCCTTTGGGGCGTACCCAGTTCATTCATTATCTCCTTGCTAAACACAAGATGATACTGACAATCATCTACTCAAGCCAAACTCATTTAATCTGAGTCTGCCTCCTAACATTCATTTCCAGCAGCTGCTCTTTGAAGTCTATTTGAAGAAAGGATTGAAACCTCTGAATTACTTCAGTCTTTCCAAATGCTTGTAATTTACTTCACAGGATAGAGCAGTTAATGCTCAAATGCTTTAGATCCCAAAACACATTTCCTCACACATACCTCTTATCTCTTTCACAGTAGGCTTTGAGCAGCAATCATTTGAGAATGGGAATTCCCCCTTTTCTTTTTTTCAGTTCAAATAGTTAATTATACTATCAAGGGGTTACAATTCATTCTAATGCAAATGGGCCAGTGATGGTCCTCCATCCCATTTCAGCCCCAGGGTGAGTTATACAGTGAGAACCCTTTATTGAGCAGCCTTACTGGGGGCTTTGCTCACTCTTTGCATATTGGGGTTGGGCTTCAGGATCCATGTCGAATCACCACCACTCCAAGGGGTTGCTGTGAGTGCTGGGGTTTGCAAGACCTGTCTATGTTTGGTTCCTTACATTCTGAGGCAAGTGTTGTAGATGTTCCCTGCTCTAGGTCCTTCAGGCTGTAGGCCTTGGGATGTTCCCCTAAACACTCAAGTTTAATGAATGACAAAGGGTTGCTTCATTAAAAGCTAGCAGAAGTAAACATTGCTGTTAACAAAGATGCAATGGGGACTTTTAAATGAGCCAACAGTTCCTAATACATAGGAACATGCAGGTGGGGTTCCCCCAGCCTACTTTGAGGAATGCTGACTCCAGGCCACCCCTCTCCCAGAAGCAATCATTCATGGACCTGCATGTGTCCCTGCTAGAGCTCAGTCCTTCTGTCCATCTTGTTCAGACGTGTCTGCACAGCCTTCTTGTTTACAGACCATTCCTTGAGTACCCATCTATGTGGCTGCTTCTGGCCCATTTAGCAGTGAAAGGCTGCTTCCCAGCCCAGAGATTAGCCACTGAGTCCCAGCTCTCAAACTATTTAATCTTCATACCACAGCCAGCTCCTAGGATACAGTCTCCAGACTTCTGCTTCCTCCTGAGTCAGGTGTCCTCTGACTGCCAGTACTACTTTTTCCTGTTCTGGAGGGATTATGGCACACTCAACTGGTTGGATGTTGCACTGAGGAATTAATAAAGTACTCAGAAGTGAGCCAGCAGGTTCATTAGAAATGATTGCATGGTTCCAGCAGCTCTAAGGCACAATGCAGATGAATACAGCAAGAGAAGCAGATTTCAGTCACTCTTCTAGAACATAGGCAAGAAGTAATCGTTAGGAGAGAGAGTGTAGCTTGTGATAAATTTGGGGTCAAAATGCACAAGTCACTAAAAACAGGTTCTTTTACTTAAGTGCCTACTTGAATATTTGGTGCAGAATATAAGACTGGTAAATCATGCATGTAGAGATATGAAGACTTAATTTATTTTAGGAGATGTGATTGGTGAACCACATATAGACACAAGGACTTTATTTAGTACTTAAATACATGCAAGTAAAGTAAAAATGAAATATAAATATAGGGGAACAACCCCCTGCATAGTGCATAATCACAAATTTACACAAATTTACACAAATCACAAATTTGAAGACCATCAAAAGCGTCAAAGAAGGGGAAGATGGAAGGAGAAGTAAGGGAATGATGTTCCATGTTTCCATCATGCTGTCATCCCAGCGTCCCAACTAGAGGCTGGTCTGACCATATTTTTGTACCCTTTTTCCTTACTTCCTCCACATAACCAGAACCGTATTTGATTTAGGTTGCAGCCTCCCCCCAGATCCTCACCCACCAAGGCCCCTGGCCCCACTGTGGGCTCCCATCCCCATGCAGCCCCACCACCACCACAGACAGTCTTAGCGGGTGGGATCTGCAGCAGCCAGGCAGGTCGCGGGACCCCTTCCCCTGCGAGGCCACGGGTAGCAGCAAGCATTGCCCACCCGCTAAGACCACCTATGGCATTATTGCATTTTCAGTTAGCACTTTGAAAGCAGAAAGTGCTATACAAGAGATTATCAGTTACCAAGTTAAAAAGCCAAAGGGGTAGCCGTGTTAGTCTATTGTAGAAAGACAACAGAGTCTTGTGGCACTTTTAAAGACTAACAGATTTATTAATCGCATGAGCTTTCGTGGGAGAAAATCCCACTTCGTCAGGACAGTAAAGAGGGTGGATGAGTTGATGCGATCCAAGGCCCAACCTTAGTGGTCAAGCTACCATGTTAAGCAATTTTGATGTAATTTTTGCCCCTACTGTGCAGTATATAAAAAAAATTATCCTCAGAAGCCCTCCATTTAACTTTATAAGCTGCATATATAAAATACATAATGTACCTTTGCTCGTATGCCAAAGATTTGCAGGAAAATTATTTACTACCAGTATAAGTCTCTCGGCAATTTAAGCCCTTAATCTTTTATGGTATTTTCTCTCTCTCTCTCTCTCTCTGTCTGACCCTGCAGCTGTCTGAGAATTGCTATCCAAACAACCTGATTTCAACAACTGAGTGCTATCGTTTTATAAAAATTGTTACTTTTCTAAGAACCAAAGTTCAGTTATTTACTGTAATTCTGGTCTGCTTGAAGGCAAATATAGCAGTTTTACCTTTTTTTTCAGCCACATTACATGGTCATTACATAACCCTATCTGAAGTTTTGGGGTTTGTGGTAGGGAGCGTTATAACAATAAAAGAGTTTACGTCATTAAGAATTATCCTTTTAATCAGGCCTATCCACTGTCTAGGTTTTTCAAAAATCAGGTTATCAGATCTCTTGCCCATAATCTCTTTGGTTTTTTGCTAAGCATTGGGGGAGTTTTGAGCTTTCAGGAGTTGGTATATCCATATCTGCAATAGAAAGCCATTCTAGAAGACAGAAATATGAGCACTAAGACTACGAATGAGGCTAAATTTTTTCTCCTTCGCTTTGAGGTCATCACAGCAGTTTAAATTTCCCACTACAATTTAATTCTTGCAGTATATATTTCTGGTAGGGTATAGAAACAGATCTAAATTCAGCAGAAAAAAATTGTCCAAGATCTTGGAACTATTAAATATGGAAGAACACTTCAAAGGTATTTGACATTCTGTATGCTGCCTACTATTGAGTTCATTGATTCTTATCACTGTGAATCATACATTATAAGAATATTGATTGCTATGCACTGGAGTTATGTCTGTTTCTCTTTTTATGCAGGTTTAAGGTTTTTAAGAGCCCTTAGACTGATACAATTTTCAGAAATTTTGCAGTTTCTGAATATCCTAAAAACAAGGTAAGACTTTCGTGTATAATTTACCTGTCTCTCATCTGTCTTTTCCAGTTCATATTCATAGTCAGAGGTAATTTCTCCTCTCAGAATGCCATTGGCATGAATGGAAGCTATAGGTTTGAATGGCACACATTAAAACCTGTGTGTGTGTGTGTGTGTGTGTGTGTGTGTGTGTGTGTGTGTGCGTGCGTGCGTGCGCACACGCGTAAATGGCACACATTAAAACGTGTGTGTGTGTGTGTGTGAATGGCACACACTAAAATGTGTGTGTGTGTCTGTGTGTGAATACTCATGACTTTTTTTTCCCCAATGTAATTTTCATTAAAAACATTAGACTCCACAGCACATGGAAGAGTCAGGTTGTGTTTGAGTCTTATGAATGCAGCTAATCCATCTTTCAGTAAATGTAATTATTTTCATTGTTGAACCTGCAGCATTCATGTACCTAGTGCTTCCTTGTATATGGTCTTATTTCTCATACAAATACTCAGACAACTCTACTTTTCTAAATTCACATTGCTGCCTTTCTTTCCTAGCAAATGGTTTATCAATTTAAATGTGTCCTTCATATCAGCTGTTGATACTTCACTTGATACACTTTTATACTTGCAATATACAGGGGACTGAGTCCTTATACATTTAAAGGAAAGTGATAGATCTACACACTGATTAAATAATTCATCCTTCCAGATTCTGAATACCTACTTCCAGAAGGGGTAGCCGTGTTGGTCTGTGTACAGCAAAAATAATGAAAGTCCTGTGGCACCTTAAAGACTAAGAAATTTCTTCAGGCATAAGCTTTTGTGGGCTCCAACCCACCCACCAAAGCTTATGCCCGAAGAAATTCCTCTCGTTGTGAATGCCTATTGTATTGCCTCATTTAGAAATAACTTGTCAAGCAAAACTGCTTCTGTGTGGCTGAACATAGTTGGTATGTAAAACAGAATTCGCATTAGTTGCTACTATACATATTAGTTTATCACCTTGAAGCACCAACTTGACTGTGTCATGTTTCACAATAGCAAAGGGTTTACATTTTTAACATGCATTAAAATACACCAGCTGAAGCACTGAATCAGGGTTCAACTAGAAGTTGGGTTCCACTTTAAAATCCCCACCTTCCCTTTTCCTATTCATTCATTATCTCCCATTTGAGGGTGTGTAATGCAGGTGGCCTTTATTACCTTTAATGAGCAGTATACCCATATAAATCCCCATACTGTTCGTGCACAAATAGACCATCAGGTGTGCACAGGTTCACAACAACCAGCACTCTCTGCTACCTTTGAACCTTAAAACTATTCTCATTCATCAACATTTCATATTAAGAGATCCCAAATGACTCTGCAGGTGGCTTAGGATCCGCCTCCAGCAGTGTGAAAGGGTAGCAAATGGAGTTTTTCTTCTTAAAATAATGAAACTAGTTTAATAAACACACAGAGAAAATAGCTTCAGAATGCCACCTGTCGTTCAGGAAGAAAATGTAATTGATACAGAATCTCAGTTTATCAAAATCTCCTTGCAGAACACAAAGGACCCAATCCAAAGCACACTGAAGTCAGTAGAATATTCCCATTGATTTCAATGGGCCTTGAATATAGGTTCAGATCTGCTTCCAGAGTGATGTAATTTTATGGGTCCAGAACAGTATGTGAAAGGGGAGCTGCATTAATTAAATGTGTTCCATTTAAAGCTGGCTTAGGACTCGACCCCTTTGTTCATAATGGCATTTGTCTGGTGCCAAACTTTACTCCCAAATTAGATGCTCATCATCTTTGTAATTATTTACATGAATATGCAGGCGTCTGTAAATCTTCTGTTCTGATTACTATAAAGCCCTTTAAATCCAGCTTACTTATGTGGCTGCCTTTCAGTTTTACTCAGTTGATTAACCTGAACTAGTTTATCACTAAACAATTCATTTAATTTAAAAATCATGAAAGGCCTCAAAATGAATGGTTTCATGTATCCCGCCTTATTCTTGAGCATGCAGTAATCAGGCACATTTGCTATCTCATGTCTCATTTAATAAACATAAAGATAATGTAATACTACAGAAGACACCTGGTGTCCAAAAAGTATCATTTATTAAAATTTGTGGGTCAAAATGGAATGAATGGGTGTAATTTTATTGACTTCAATGGAGTTGCCTTCCCTTATACAGACCTGAAATTAGTCCTGGAAACTTTACTTCTTTTTTGATTTAACTGGATACAATGTACAAAATTAACCTCACAACCTAGAAACAAAAATAGGAAGAGGGAGTAACATGTATCTACTAACCATTAAGAATAATTAATACTAGAACAAAATCTACTCAGCGTGCACTTAAATATAGCCAGTAACCGGACAGATTCAGCCTAAAAGATCACTGTGATAGGCCTTACATCTGTTATCATAAAAGAAAAAAAAATGTGAGGAACTCAAGCCAGCAACAAATCCTCTTGCTATTAGTGATGCTCCTAAGTGCTATATATAAAAATTATTCTCCAAAAATAATAAAATCTGGAAAAAGAGAGCTGCTTGTCATAATATTATTGTATTTTATCAGTCTTTCAGATGAGATGTAAAAACCAAGGTGCTGACCACTTGGGGTTACTGAACATCCTCTAGCACTTTCACAAGAGTTAGAACAGTTAACTCAGTCTCCTGACTAAATTCCTGTTTTGATTCTGCCTTTGTAAATTCTAACAGCAGTTCGTTATATACAGTGGTGTTCCTCAGTTTCTGCCCTAAACTGTGGTTTAGAATAGCATATTGTTAAACAGCAGCTGCATTCTCCCGTGGAGGTGACTTCACGTCAGCTGCCAGTCAAGTGTTTCCTGGATGGAGAGAACTGTAAAACATTTTAGGATCCTATATTATGCGCCTGTAGAAATTTAAAATATTGCTGTTCATCTCTGAATACGAAGGCCAAATATTGTTGACACCAATGAGAAATGTGCACACGCATAGCAGCTGATTTGCAAAACAAGACAAATATCAAGATTCGGGTTAGAGCCTGAAGTGTTCAGCTGCCATAATCACCTACAATTTATCATTATTGACACTGAAATCATTGTATTTTTAACACCAACTCTGTGGATTATTTAAACAATTCTGAATGTATTGTTTCATATTCCTTTGAAAAAGTGATCTGTGTTTGTGTGATGAATGCTCTAAACAAATAACCCAGGGGACATTTTAGTTTGTTCTGTGGTCAGTAGCAACCCGTATGGAGACGTACTCACGGGGTAAGCAGGACTTCCCTTCTTCTCTGTCTCATGTGGACAGACACTGCCTGTAATATTTGGTCTAGTTGGAGAGGAAAAGAATTCCCTACCTGGGAAAATGTGATTGCCTCTAACCTTTAAGTTAAAAATACTGCCTGTAAGGTTTTATTTTCTATAATACAAAGTCAGAGAGAGAAGCTGAGTGAATGTAATGATTGAAGGACTAGGATTAAAGGAATAAATCTCATTCATACCATCGGCAGAAGGGCCATTCATAATACTGTGATCCACAGGAAGCAGCTAGAACACTTTACAAATGGAAAGGGAGTATATTGAATCGATAGTTGCTGGGTGTTATGTAATTACCAGAACATTTTTTAAATGCCTAATTGTTCTTTACCAGACCCTCCATTGATGCAGAAAGAGTTTACAGCCTTCTGGTGTAAACTAAATTTCTAAGTGGCTAACCATATCCCTTATTTATTTGAAGTTTATGTACTTCCCTATTAAATGGAATGTATCTTTTTCAGAATTGTTAACTTTTTCTTCCATAATTTAGAAAATTGAATAGATTTAGGTTCCCCCCCCCCCCCTTTTTTTTTTTTATACCAGATTTCAATAAAACTACAGGGCTTTAGGCCAGGCTGACAATAAGGGATTTTGCACAGATGTTGGAAAGAGCTTAAAGAGCAGGAAAACGTTTGTCACTAATCTTCCATCTATATTTAGTCTCTGGCAGAAAGACGGGTATTTCATAAAGGACGGATAGTACAATTCTAAATAAACATGCAAAAAATAAATTTAAAGAAGAAATCAAAATAGTTGTTCAATGCCAGTTGTTGCTATTATTTATTTGTATTAAGATAGCTCTTGGAGGCCGATAGAAGTATTATTGAATCATTGAGAAGTGTTTTTCACCTGAAATCCATGTATGAGCAATATTTAGATTTTTGAAACACTGCAACCTTATTAATGATGCCCTTTGGTCTAATTTAAGGACACAGAGGTTTGAGTTCTATGTTATGATCAAATATAACCACCAATAGGATATGATATTAACAAATAATTACTCCAGTGGGGCAACACGTGCTTAAAGTTAGCCATATACTTACATGCTTTATTGGTTTGGAATGTTAGTCTAGTATGGGATATGTGTTGCTCCAAGACATTCAGGTGCTGAATATGAATGTACTTAGCAAACTGGATGACAAGCATTTGATCTAGAGTAAAATCACATTTTTATCCACTGTCTTCCACTAGTGTAAAGGTTACCATTAAAACAAAGAACACTAACAGTGCTTTTGCCTTCTTTTCTTTGACCAAGTGCCTTTTAAATTTAATTATGAAACACAATCAAGGCAGAGGTATAAAGTATATTTAAAGTGTATAAATCAACTCGATTCTTCATGTTATTCTGTTGGGGCAGACCTCTGTACCAACAAGAGCCCCACTGACGACACTGCGGGATTCATAGCGGATAGGACCAGAAAGGACCATGGTGGTCATGCTGTCTGACGACCTTTATGACAAAGGCCAGGAAACTTCCCTTCAATAGCTACAATTTAGCCCCAATATTATATATCATTGTGCAATTAAAAACCACTGTCTGCTTTTTCTACCTTCTATCCCCTCAAGACCCAATATAGCTACACACCTGGGTTCCGGTCTTCAAAATACATACAAATACATTCCAAAGGGGTAGCCGTGTTAGTCTATTGTAGAAAGACAACAGAGTCTTGTGGCACTTTTAAAGACTAACAGATTTATTAATCGCATGAGCTTTCGTGGGAGAAAATCCCACTTCGTCAGACGCTTCCTATCTTCAAAGCGTCTGACAAAGTGGTATTTTCTCCCACGAAAGCTCATGCGATAAATAAATCTGTTAGTCTTTAAAAGTGCCACAGGACTCTGTTGTATT
>ML685755.1:52273757-52458910 GCA_007922175.1 Pelusios castaneus
ATTTTCTCCCACGAAAGCTCATGCGATTAATAAATCTGTTAGTCTTTAAAAGTGCCACAATACAAATACATGTAATTGAAGGGTCAGGGCTGCATACATCAGTCTGTGAAAGCTTCATGTGTAGGAACATCTTCAAAACTGAATTACTACTAATAAAGTTTTCCAAAACACTCCATAAGGATGTAAAATTAAAGCATTAAAATGAGGTTTGCTTAGTCTCTAGAGGCTTGTTATTAGCTGAAAATGAGATCAAATTACAGCACTACAGATAATTTGAAATCTCTAGCTAAACTATGAATTTATAACATTTATATGATTATAAAAAGAAAAAAGCATCTTATCTGCTACTTTACCTAAAGTTTTAGCTTGATGTTAGCTGAACTACTATCATCAAAGGTAGAGGTGATCAAATCATGTGTAATAATAAATAATGTTCATTTCAGTTTAATCCTTTTTCCTACTTGCATATTGATCCTGTTATCCATTCATGCCTTTGTTACTTGAAAGCATTTGTGAAATAGTTCAGGAAAATTCATATTGTGTATTCACATCAACTGGTCCTTATTCATAATGGTACAGTCCATCTCCTGAGACACATGATATTGTTTCTACTTCCTGACCAGGTGATCGAATCTTTTTAAGTAGGAAAATAATGAATGAAAAATAATGCATTTTCTGGTACAAATTTTGGGACAAACCATCATTTGCTCAAAAATTAGCAGAACTTTCAGGATTCATAGATTTGGTTGTGTGTATCTACTGACCATTTGAATGCTCAGGAAGAATTAATAAAATAATCTTACAAAAGATAGCATATTGACTTTGTTGGTTTTATTCCTTCATACAAGGAAGTGTTTTCATCAACAATATATTACAAAATTATAGCTGGCATGGGCAAGCTCCACTGAAACCCTAGCTTTATCATCCCCTTGGGAAAGGAGGATTCCTCTCGTGGGTCATTCAAGTGGAGACCTATGCCCTCACATTATCCTAATTCCCATGACAACATAGCTCCAAATATACCACTGAGAATATAGCACCTACTGAGTATATGAAATAATCTATTTGTTGATTATTTTCCATATATGCAGAATAAAATCTCCATCCTGCAACAGTTTACACAGGTATTTAACTTTGTACACCATGAGCTGTCCCACTGAACTCGGTAAATTAATTTTCATTAATGGGACTGCTCACAGAACGTAAGCTTTTTGTAAAATGGGGGCTAAAGTCAAAAAGCATATTTAAGAAGAAATTAAATAGATAGGGGGAAAAAAGCTGATGTGTACAAATAAATATTACAAGTATAAAAGCTCTGATTCCCAGCTCTTATAAACTGGTGTAACTCCATTGCCTTTTTTTGGATCCACACCAATTTGTACCAGCTGAGATTCCAGCCTAAAATATTTATACTGAACTAATTGCAATTCAGAACCCAAGTAGAAATAGGAAGAGAAAATGGAGGGAAATGGGAGGAAAAATGAAAGGGAAATGGCAATGTGAAAATGGGAAGAAGGGATGTTTTTGGTCTGTGGTATCTTTTATTTGATCATGGGTGCAAATATAATTTATATCCCTGATTATTCTGTTGCTTGATGCGAGAAAATCCTCTCAAATCTCTTTAAACTTTTCTAAATTATTATTCACTCCATTGAATACCTTCACAAAAGCTGCATATAAACCCATATCAAATCTGTGAAAGCAGATTTTGAGAGCTATGGTAATAATGTGTTTTGCATTTATTTTTCAGTATTTGCTAAATTCCCAGACAACACCTGCTCCTGTTCCCTCTAAAATCATTGGGAGCTCCAGGTTTAAAATACATAGAAAATAAACTCTCTCTCTGTGTACACATATTCATTAAAAAGTGTCCTATGTCACTTGTGTCCCCATTACAATTTATCTGGAAAATCTAATATACATATATATTTGTTTGTTTGTGCAGTAATTCCATCAAGCTGGTGAATCTGTGCTCTATATTTATCAGCACATGGCTGACAGCAGCTGGGTTCATACATTTGGTAAGTATACTTGAAAATACTTCATCGGGTTTTTGGGGTTTTTTTCATGGCTCAGTTCCTGTGAGAGCTGCTTTATTACCTGAAATTATCCTGCTTAGAGTAATCCCTTGACACTACTACACAGTACAGTAAAGAAAGGCGTCACAGTTGCCTGACTTTCCAGCTTTCTACCCAAAACTAATTCTGAACAGTAAGTAATATTCACATCATTAACCTCCATGTTTAGGTTCAGCAATTGTTAGGTAAGTCTGGGACTTATTTGGATTTTAATAGAACTCTTTCAATAATCATATTCTACCATGAGGTGGCAATGTTTCTTCAATAATTACCAAGCGATTGTCTCAGGAAAGGCTGCTACAACACAAAAGTGGCATCCATTCTCAGACAGGGGCCTGGGAAAACCCAGTGTTTCTCCAAAAATGCAGATTTATATTTTCAGAAAAACATTACCTATGTCTGGTGGTTTAAGCTCTTACTCAGTATTGATCATTTATATATTTTAAATACCTTTATAACTTAAGATATCTTAATGGGGTTCTAAGAGAGAGGGAGAGGTCCTGCTTTTAGCAGGGGGTTGGACTAGATGACCTCATGAGGTCCCTTCTAGCCCTATGATTCTAGGGCTATGTCTACACTAGCAAGTTAGTTCGAATTAAGGAAGCTTAATTCGAACTAACTTAAGCCATGGCTACACTAGGCTTTCATTAGTTTGAATTAAGGGCTTCCTTAATTCGAATTAATAAATTCGAATATGCTTAGTTCGAACTAACCAGCCCATTGAACTCAATGCAATTCGCTAATTCGAACTAAGCAAGTGCTATTCATGGCACTTGCTTAGTTCAAACTAAATTTTGCTAGTTCGAATTAAGTTAATTCCAACTAACTAAAATTAGTTTGAATTAGTTAGTTGGAATTAACTAATTCGAACTAACTTTAGTAAGTATAGACATAGCCTATGATTCTATGAATAGTAAACTAATATCATTCTGAATTATAAAAGTTAAAAAAGCAATAATTATTAAAGGAATTGTTTATTGTCAGTTATATTTTGTAAATACAATTTAATATAACTCCAGATATATGTTATACAGTATATATTAGTTCTTAACTCAGCATCAGTAAGATATCACATTGTAATAACAACAACCTATGCAACAACAGATTCAGGCCCAGATTCTGATTTCACTTTCCTCATTGAAAATCTGGAGTTGTTTCAGTGACTTCAATTGAATTATTTTGAATTTACATTATTGTGCATATGGTTAAAATCAGACCCTTGATTTTTTTTAAGTTATGGAGGGTTTGTCCACGTGTCTCCTTTTTGCTCTATGCAAGTACTTATACTGCAAATACATTTCAAAATTTGAATGCCCTAAATATTCTTATTTCCATTGATGACTATGTCTGACCACTATATCATACAAGAAAATGATAAAAGACAAAAACATCCTATCACCTGTGGGTGAACATGTTTCACAAAGAGGTCAGCTACAGGGTGATCTGTCAGTCCTCATCCTCAAAGGAAACCCGAACAACACTTTCAAAAAAGGAGCTTGGGAGCTTAAATTCGCTATGCTGATAGACACCAAAAATCATAGACTGAACAGAAACACTGGATTTATGGTTCATTAGGAGAAACTGTAACACACTAACTCCCTCTTTTTGTGCTTTGATTGCAGAGGTGTTAACAGGCTACTCTGCCTTGAATGGTCCCTTAGGATATGTGCTAACTACTTATGCTAAACAATCTGTTTAACCTTCCATTTAGCTATAAGACTGGGAGGTCCTTTCCTGGACCTGAAGAAGAGTGTCCTGTGTCTCAAAAGCTTCATTCTCTCACCAATGGAAGTTGGTCCAATCAAAGATATTATTTCACCTGCCTTGTGTCTCTTGTATCATAAATACTCCTTTGTGAGTTTTGTGATTACAAGAGACTTTTAGTGCCTCAAAAGACCAGCCTAATTCAAGATAGTAGACCTACTGTTCAAGTCAGCTACATTTGACATCTTCCAAGAGAGAATGAATTTGTTCACCTACCTGATTTATGTCCCATGCTGAATAACCATAGTATACTTTTCTCATGACTTTGGTAGCTCCCTGAAAACCAGTGGATCCAGTCTGATATTAGCCAGCACACTAATTTTTATCTCTGATCTAGCTATATAATGTATATAAAACAGAGCAAATTAGTGCCACCTCTAAGAAAAAAACTTATACTGTAAATGTGTTGTCAACATCTTTAATTTGTATAACTTACTGTTGCTCAGAAGAGTGACTTACTTCATTATTTTGAGTGATGGCTGTGTCTCTAATTTTGAATGTAAGATTCTTCTTCATGCTTGTATAGCAATAATAGTATAATATTAGGAAGAAATATCGATAATAAATGTTAACAATAGCACTATCTTTCAGATGAGACACGAAACTGATGTCAGTCCATTAAAGATCTTTTGGCACCATTCAGAAGAGCAAAGAGGTTAATTCAGGTGTCCCCACTAAATTCTAGCTTGAGTATCATCAATTAATCTTCAGAACTTTACCCCGGTAGTTGAATGGGGATGGCTTCTGCATTCTTTGCACATACAGTACGAGTCTTGAGTGGTAAAGAATGCAGTGCTGGTCCAGAATTGGATATGTAATCTTCTCTTCCTGGCATCAATTTTGTGCCTGTTGCTGTGTGTTATTACCAAACTGCCACCAACCAAGAGGTGACTTCATTTCAGCAATGGGTGAATTAATCCCCATATAATCAGTGCCTACCTCGCAGGGCAGCTCTGAGTCTTAGTTTGGTTAATATTTGTAGTTCACTTTGAGAATCTTGATCAAAACACACATAATTAAGCCATGCATTGTTATTAATTATTTATTAGTATTCCATGTATTATTAGCTTTGGGTTCTATTTTTCCAGATTTTAGGAGAAATAGGTTTTTAAACGTTTTATTGCAATTTGTTGAATTTCTGTTTCAGTGTTGTTCACATTCTCTTTGCATGTTTTTCAGTGCATGTGGTTTAATTTTACTGCAGGGGTTTCTCAGACATACAGTTTGATAACGTGGAGCACGTCTTAGGGAAAGATTATCATATGGACATTTTCCTTCCTATTCATAGTCACTGCAATAACTGGCTACACCACAGATTACAGTTTGGCATCCTTTGCTCTATAGTAATTTTAAATACAGATTTTTATGTTATTTTCTTTGGAATTTGAGAACTCTTTATTTACAGCTAGGAAACAAGATAAATTCATTCTTTGCTTTGCTTCCCATTCCTGTAGCTGGAAGTGCTCAGGAATCTTCGGAGGAATTGTTAAAAATGGCAGGCTTTTTAAGTTTTTTAAATTGCTTTGGGGTGCTTTTTTAAAACCCATATTGATAACTTTTAAAGACAGCTTTCCACTGTTGTGCCTTTTAAATTGTGCCCACATCTTTTCAAGTGCCTCCAGTTGTCTGCATGTACTTGTCCACAAATTGAATAATGGAGCCTCTGTCACTTGAACATACATGGAATTCTCCTATTTCTACATAGAAATAGGGAGCTTTGATAACATGGAGCAATGCATTTCCTAGCATTGCAAGTTCACTTCAGGTATCCTTTTGAAAATTTGCTCCTTGATGAATTTCAGACTGGAACCAGTCTTTATAATCAACCTATGGTGGTACTGGTTATTGTCAGAGAAAGGATGCTGAACTAAATAGACCTCATATCTGATCTAGTATGGCAATTCCAGGGTTCTTATTGATGCATAAAATAACGGCTTATAAAAGAACTGTTGCTTACAAGATCTCAACTAATTCATTGGTCAGGTCATAAAGAACTCTTGATATGTGTAGCCTTTTCTCTTTACTGGATATTGTGAGATCTGCTCAACTATTTATTTATGAGTATTGGTGGCAGACGCTTATATTTATGGAACTAAAAATTATGAGTTTTTGGAGCCAGAGATCTGTTTCTCGTGATGCATACACGTGGTTACTAGTGACCATTATTACCTTCATGACATTATTGGCTGTGTGCTATTTTAGAAGGAAAATGTGAAGTGCTGTTGGACTGGGGGTAAAGTTGACATAGATGAGGGGTAAACCAAAGAAAGGGGAGACTATCTGGGTTCCATTATAAACTGAATGCTCTGGTAATGTTTGCTAATCGTGTTTGCCACAAGTAATGTAAGTAAGAGGTTTCTGTATGGTAGCAGTGAAATTGTACAGCTCTAACTAAGGCACAGTTTGTCCCTTTATTAGTAAAAAGTCTCCAGCATTAGATGCATGCCAGTTAGACAAAACTAAAGAAGCACAAGCAGTGTTAATCTGTTACTTCCCTATTAAATCATTGTTTATCTTTTTATGTTGCAGGTGGAGAACTCAGGGGATCCATGGGAAAATTTCCAAAATAACCAACCACTTACATATTGGGAATGTGTTTATTTACTAATGGTTACAATGTCCACTGTTGGCTATGGAGATGTTTATGCAAAAACAACCCTTGGTCGCCTTTTCATGGTTTTCTTCATCCTCGGGGGATTGGTAAAATCTCTTTATTGCTACTACTACTTTAATACTAGCTCATTTATATCCGCTGAAGTCCATTAAGCAACAACTTTAACTGTAGTATCTGGTTTAGTAAGTTAGAAATGTAATTATAAGAATTTTAAACAATTCAGCTACATACCTTTTTCTTTTTATAGGCAAGTATTTGTAAGCCAGATCTTGTCACATTTTTTGCAGAGATTGTCATTCAGCTACAGTAAAGAATAAGTCTAATCCATTTGAGAAAGTAATGCATGTAAATACCTGAAATGCCTTGGCAATTATATTTACAGTATAATTTATAGTCCATTATTCTCAGTGACGGTTATTATTGTGCATTGTTTGATGACGATTATTGATATTTTAAAGGAAGTTTGCGGTTTCAAGAGCCCTTCCCACCCTTCTGTGTTCCTTCCCAGAATTCCAACAAACACTGTGGTTTAGTACTCCTTTAAGAACAGCATGCCTGATACAAACATTAACAAACCACATTCTCTTTAATTTCAAACATGCAGCCATGTCATAACATTCGCTCACGGGTGACCACATTTAGTATAGAAACAACAAATTTCCTTGTACATCAGCAAATTGTAACACTCCTTTTGCGGTTCAAATAACTATGCACACAACCATAATGCTACTAATTGTTCTATGTCTTTTTAATCATTGTTAGTAGCATTTTTAAAAGAACAATTTATGTTATGATGGACACTATGTAAGGTAAGTGTGAATTAAAATACATTCACAATATGTATACTGTACATTTATGTGCATATATGTACTATTATACACACATTTATTGTACATATACATACATCTCTCTGTAGAAGGTATGTGTATAACAGATACATTATCAATTCAATATGTATAATATATCTGCATTTACATACAAAAGACACATATTTGCATATGGTTAAAGAGACCAAGTTGACTGGCAGCACCTCTTAGAAGTATCTAGCCACAAGCAAGATGTTTGTTGGACAAAACATGGCAGATCATTTTTTGTTTTCTCCTTGCTACCTTTTTCTATCATGTGTTCTTACAAACCTTTTGAAAACAAAACTTTTGAAAAAGGTTGTTTTTGGGGGGAGAGGTGACAGCCTTTTGATTTTTGAGGGTACTTGGCATCATATTGTTTTTGTTTCATTTTGAATCTTAATTAAGAGGGGAAAAGTCCACTTATTTTCACACTAAAAAAAAAAAAGCAACAATAGTAGTATTCGCTTTTGTTTTTTGCAGTTTATAAGCTTTGGATAATTTTTCCCCTCTTTAGAAAGAATTAGACACAGCCATTATTTTGCAATTAGATGCCAATTTGATTTTCTTTTGTTTTTCTTTTGTTTTATCTGGATTTTTCCCTCTTTTGACCATTACTTGAGTTCACTAGATGTACATGTTCTTCAAGACCAACTTTTACATTGAACTCTTTTGTTTTGTTTTATAAGAATTTGTTTTGTTTTAATTTTTCAAATACCTTTATAGGTCTAATTCTTTTGCATTTTCAGATCTTAAAGATATATATCTTCTGAAAATATTCATCATCCCCCTTTCTTTGGCCTCTCTTTTTAGTCTTTTCTTCTGTCTCCTGTCTTCTTCATAGGCCATGTTTGCAAGCTACGTCCCTGAAATCATAGAGTTAATAGGAAACCGCAAGAAATATGGTGGTTCCTATAGTGCGGTTAGTGGAAGAAAGTAAGTATTCCAAGAGGCTCTGCTGCCTCTGCTGCAGTAGAACACTCTCTGCATGCCATTTTCTTTTTTTGTTTTTTTTGTTTCATGCATGTAGGCAATGTTTGCTCGCTACGTGCCAGAAATTGCTGCTCTCATCCTTAATCGGAAGAAATACGGCGGGACTTTTAACTCAACCCGAGGGAGAAAGTAAGTCAAAAAAAAGACCAGGTGTGGCTGTGACACATTAAAGAACCCCTTTGTGTGGTGACATCTGACTCATGGACATGCTCTTAGATGTGCATGCTCTGTGACATCAAATGTTACCACCAGAGAGTTGTCACACTATGTTATTAGAGACCTGGGCCGTGCTAAGGTACAAGTCACGATAATTTCCCCCCTTTTCAAGAGAATCTCTGGATACTGCCAGAACTAAATTGATACATTCTGGAAGGAACCCTGCTATTTCATCTGCAGTTAACTTGCAAAATTAGGTTATCATAGCACACTTTTCTGAATAGCAGCCAGTCAGACATTGCTTGATTGTCTCTTAAACAAGTCATTATACTGGTCATCCATTTGAAATTACTCTGGTTATGCCAGAACTAGGCTTGGGCATTTTAAGTTTTCTGGATCATTTCATTATGATGGCCTGACTGGAAGACACTATCGCTATTTTTCATTGACTAAATCCTAAAATGACTACTACATGCCGCTCCCATTGACTTTATTTGGCATTTGCAGGTGCTCAAGACTTCTCAGGGTTTAGGACCAGTTTTTTTTAAAACCATCACACACCCCTCCCCCTTTGAAAACTATGCTAAGCCTAAATAAAAACCCCAATCAACTCAGGATCAGTGTAGTGCTATAATCATATAAGAATAATTATTTTTGGCTGGTAGCAACAGGTATGTTTAAAAAGGCTGCATAATATAATATAATAAAAGGAAGCATAAAGGCTTCACATATTAACTGCTTTATATTTCCATTGAATGGCTGTTTTTCATCTTGACCATGTTCAGCCAAGTGTATGTGAAAGCCGTGGTAGATCTGCTGGAAACTAGCCTCAAATAAGGTTTACATACTCAGAGATAATATCCTCTTTTCAGTCCCATACTAATTCTCCCATCTTCTGCTGAGTTCAGGTCATCCTTTTGCCATTTCAGTGCAGAGGAGAAAACTCGCCCATTGCCCTCAAGACCCTTCATATACACCTTCCCATAGCACATAATAGAGGAGGCTCTGAAAAACCTTTTTTACTGGAATCTAATTGTTTGTCCCTCCCCTCATCTTTGAGAATTAAGCATCTCATTGTAGTCCCTTTGAAACAATCACTTTGCACATCATTTTCATGTGACAGGAATATGGCAATATCAAGTTGTTTCTCTTACTAGTTAATTTGAGAAGCTCCAAAAATCTGTAACCATTTAGCAGCTAATCCCTGAGCACTGATTTACATCATGTGATCCAAAAGTAAAAGCTTTCTTCCACCAGTGAGCATTACTGTAAAGCAGATGGCTCCTTAACCATTTTTCTTTCCCTTTTATATATATATATATATATATATATATATATATATAAAAGATATTCTCAAAGGCCTAAAATACACAACTGCTCTCTATGCTAGCACACTTCACACAGATCCGGAGGATTTATAAAACATCTTCATTATACTTTGCCTTCTCTGTTCATCAGAGAGAGTGGTATAAATAGTTTCCCCAACATGTTTACTCTTGTTATCTGTCTACTCAGTTTCTTGCATGTGGTCCCAGGTATCATAAGTCTAGAAGCTTTTCAAACAGAATGCAGCATTTGCTTCTGTAACTCTTACTGGAGTTATAATCAGCAGAAAAATTGACCTAAAAATACTGATATAAAAATACAGTTTCAATCCCCCTAGTCTAGTCTTTTTTGTCACTGGTACCCAGCATTGCTCTGTTGTCTCTAAACTTGGACCTGATCTTCAGTCAAACCCAAACACCTGGAGGCCTCAACTCCAAGATCCAGCTTCCTGCTAGCTTTGGGGCTTGCTTCATCTTATTTTATTATGGCTTTTTTTTTTTGCTTTCTTTATATGTGCTCAGTTTGTTTTTCTCTGTTGGTCTCTACTGCCCATATAGCTTGTCAACTGAACACAGCTCTGTCATCAGCACATAGACTGTTCAGTTTACTTTACACATTGTTTCCTGGTTCAAAAGCTAATTACTAAGTACTTTAAAGAAGTCCTTTGCTCACGTGGATCTATCATCAGAGAATATAAGCTTGGGAACTGCTGAGTAAAAAGCCATTAGCACCCCTTGTTTGATGTCGCTTTTGCAGTCAGTAGAACAAGATTGATGAAATGTTATGTTTGGCCAAAATTTGAGTTTTCATTTGGAATTCAGTGTTGAGAGAATGGGCTGTCAGAACCAATAAGTTTTCCTTCAGTTGGGATACAGGCATGTGGAAGTAATTAGTAAAGTAAGGTCTTAAGTTGAGCAACCACGCATAGATTCTGGCAGCCAACATAATGAGAAACTGCAGTTGTTCTATTTCTAATGTCAAAAAGTTTCCAGATAAAATTAAAAGCATCTACAAAATAAAAGCAGCTAAACTTTGTTGAAAGATGTTGTTCAGACTCTTACAATAGCATGTGTGTTTGATTTTTTTCTCTCTGAGAGAGAAACACATAAAATGTGTTTTGTGTGTGCACGTGCACACGTACATACACATACAAACCACAAATATTGTATACATAAAATAACGTCTGTTCAAATTATAGTTTTATATAGAGTAGGAAGCTTAAAAATGTATTTCTTGGTTCTTGTGTCAAAAACAATAGAAAATAGCATTATCCAATTTCAAGACCAAGAATATATTTTGGGAGAATGTGCTGTAAAGTTTATACCTATTGAAGTAGCTGGAACCTATACAGAGAAAGCATTCCTAATAGTTACAGTCATTCAAGAAAACCAATAATGTTGATCTTACATTTACACAGTGCTTTTCAACCAGAAAGATCCAAAAACATTTTAAAAACTGTGTTATAATCATTTTCCTCATTACAGAAATACATTCACTTCTGGAGTGATTTGCACTCACAGTTTGGGGGATAGAAGGCGTTTGGAGGCAGAATAGAGTTGCTGCTTATTGAAATGTATCACAGCAGTTTTCCGTTGCAAAACATCCCATGAGATTTTTAATTACATTTAGGACTTCAGTTTTGCAGCCTGTTGCAACCACGACACTTCTAGGTGTACGGTCAACAGAACACGCTGCGGGAGGATTTGTTCTATACAGACTTTAAACAAAGTGTCATTTTCTGAAAAACCAACACTCTTTAGCATTTCACAAAAGAGCACACTGAGGTTTCCCATACAAATACTGACCTGGTCCAAACTTTGCGTATCTGATTTTATCTGCTACGGTTACAACTCATTGGAATATGGCTGCAGCACACAAAAAGATTTTTAAAAAATTCTCAATTCATAATTATTTCTGAGTTTACAACTCTTCCCTGTGGACAACGAGAGCCATGTATAATAACTGGTATGAAATGGCCATAAATCATTTAATGAGCATGCTGTAATTGTACTTTCACCATTGTGCCATGATACAGGAGAATCTGTGGATTAGGAATAAATGGGTTTCTGTAATTACAATTATGCCCAGGATAAATACTGTAAATAAATGCCTTGCTATAGTCATTAGTAAGCTGAAAAGACTGTGTAGGAAGCAGTTATTAGACAATTTGCTTATTGTAAGGAAAGGATAATTTAAGCTGAAAGTAGAAAATAAAGTTTATTCCGTGGGGCAACCAGAAAAGGAAACATCTCTACTTTTTGTAGCATTAATGATAAAAATATTCTTGTTCACTATGTTTTCTACTTTCAATGTGTATACGGGGCCTGGTTTTTCTGTCCCATAAACCACTTATTCTGCCTCCTTCCATTCATTTCTAGTGACCAGGTTTTGTATGCTAAACTGGTTTTGTCCTTTTTTCCAAATATTTTGAAAAAGACAATTGAAGGTGGATATATGTAAAGAAGTTACTATGTATGGCGTTGTCTATGACTTGTGGCATTCCCATCAATATCTGTGGGAGTTTAGTTCCCAAACTGAGAACTCTGGTTCTGGTTTCTATACGGCACCCTCAGTCTGAAAAATGAGGACTCCTCGAACAATTAGAACAGGGTACTAGCAACCTGGGCACCTTGGGGCCTGTTTTTTGGCTCTGCCACTGTTTCTCTTGTCGGGTTTAGGGTAGTAAGATAATTTTTCTGGTGCTCAGCTGACCTATTATTCTAATTAATAGTCTAACGCCTACCTCACCCAGGTGTTGTGAGGCTTAATGATGAGGTTTTTGCTTTCTGCAGAGGAAAGGTGCTATGTCAGTGTGAAGCAGAGAGAAGTTTAAAATGAGGATTAAATATTATAGTCTGCTTTATACCTCAGCTTCTGTCATCACTTTGATAATTCTGTATGCAATATTATATGTGGTTTATCTCACTAAAACATTGTGAAACCTTGCAAAGCATTCACTAAGTACTAGACAAAGCAAATAGTGTTCAAGAGTTGTGTTTTATGTATTCAGACAATTTCATAGGTGGATTTCTATATATAAAGT
The DNA here is from genome assembly GCA_007922175.1 of Pelusios castaneus. NCBI lineage: Eukaryota > Metazoa > Chordata > Testudines > Pelomedusidae > Pelusios > Pelusios castaneus. The sequence continues at coordinate 52,286,577 of ML685755.1, forward strand.
ATATTTAGCAGACAATGTGTTATTGTACTGCTGGATAATATATTATGTTCGATGGTAACATATGATCCATTATATTATCTGGACTTCAGGCACTTAGTGATATATTGCATGCTATAAAGGATGAGGGTGTGGAAGTAATTGTTAGCTAAATTAGTAGCATGCTGGGATCATGAAGAACAGGCATAGAAGTCCCAGTAGTAGAACTGGACAAAAACAGATGCAGGGGGAAAAGTTGGATATGACATGAAAAGAGGAGGGGGAGAACACTGTGTGATCGGGGAAGTGGAATATAATAGAAGACCTGCAGATGAGGAAACAAAACGAGAAAGATTATAAACACAAGAAAGAAGGCAATCATTTTTTGCCATGGGTATATCATCAGTTACCAGGTAATAATCTATATCTTGAATATTGTGATGTCATGATTTCCCCTTAGTGATCTGCCCTTTTCTGAGAGTTCTGAGACCATCAGCCAGCCCCTCTGCCCAATTTCTTATCTTAAAACTTTCAGCTCAAAAAAAACTACTAGGACTTCTTTTCGAGCCTGTCAGGAGCGGACCGGCGGGGCAGGACGTCCCGGGAGGACCGCGAGCGGAGGCACACTCCTGGAGTAGCCTGTAGGGCACATTTCAAAGCACAGCATAGTTGACCATATGTGGATGAACAGGACACCATTGAGTCAATGTCCCCTGACTGATTAGGAAACAAACCAAGGACTCTAGACTTCAAAGTCAGTCCATTTGTGCCAACCTCTGAAAGCTTGGGAGAGTCTCATTGACCACTTTGAGTTTAGATACTCTTCTGAACCTTTTCCAACCAACCTCTTTACTGTGCAATTCAGGCTGGTTTTCTCATGTGATCAGTTTTTCTCATGCTTGGTTTTGTGTACACAAAATTCTACAAATGTATTCATTTTCATGAGATTTTGGAACGTCCATTTCTAGTCCCAGCCAAATTGCAAATTATAAAGGCATCTGAAACAACTTTTGGTTTTTTGAAAAAAAAAAAAAAACCTAACAAGCAAGCTAAATTAATGTTTCTGAAATTCTTTAAGTGTCAAGTTCAGTTTAAGCACTGGATAAAGTTCCAGATCAGTTCTTAATTAATCGGAACTGATTTGCTCCTTCCTAAATTAACATGTTATTTTACATTTATGATGTTCTCATTAATCTTGAAATCAGGATGGCTCTTACTTGGTTGTTTTCTGTATGCATTGACTCAAACCCTGAAGAATAGTTTCCCAAAGGAGGTAGTGGGTCATTTAAAATTGGACTGTACAAAATACTAGAAAAACTTCTGTAAGGAATATCCTGAAGCGGCAGTGGGTCGGGATGGATTAGATGACCTAACAGATCTTTTTTTCATCTCAGATTTCTATTTTATTATTGGTCTAGAGTTGTTAGCGCTAAATCCTGCCTGCCTTACTCATGCAAACTTCTGTCAACTGCTATGATTGTTTATGAAAAAAGTGAGTTAAATGTGGCTCTGTATAAATACATATTATATATAATCCCTTGATAGTAAAGATTAATGCAAGATATTATTTCAAATCAGAAACATTTTAATCATCCTGAGATACTGCTCTAGTTAAGATTTGTGCTTAAGACTTGTATTTTAATCAAACTGCAGTGCTCTGCAAGCTATCAAAATATCTTGTTTCTTCTCTCTCATGATCATCTCTGCTTTCCAGAGATTTCTTCAGATTTCTTACATTTATAAGTCATATATTAGCAAATCATCAACAGATCATCAGAAAGGATCATCTGTTAGAAATTCCTTCCAGAAGGAAATGTGGAACTCAATAGCTGAACTTCACAGAGATAAAAAAAGAACTGCGGACAGATAGGTGCAGTAGACAGACAGACAGACAAACAGATAATTTAAGTTGACAGGCCATCTTGGACTCATTAGACATACTGGTCTGATTAGGAATTAGAATGCCTTTTTTTTTTTAGACTTAGCCGAATTGCTCGGCAAACAAACCCTTGATTTCTTTTAGCTTCAATGATAAGCAGAATAGCTTTAAAGATAGTAACATTAGATTATTATATTAAATGATTTGATACAATACGGATGATTATTTTTTACAGGGATGTGGATTTAGGGGTGTGTTTCATGTTTGGCTAAGCATTCTTCTGAGCCCCCAATTTCAAATGAAGAGCCACTTAGAAAGAGAGAAAATTTGAGGAGCGTCAAATAAATCTTCTTCTTGTGTCTGCATACTGCTTCCTGTCTCTGCCTCAGTCACAGGTGCTGAGGCCACTGATGTAACCCCACTTGTTAAATAAATTAAGAGATAGAACAAATCAGATAGAAGACAGAGTCATTCCTCATCTTCTGTCTCCATTCTTTTCTGCATGTGAATTTAAAATCTATTCATTGTTATGAAAGGAAAAATAGAAATGTAGGCAGTGATATGTAACAAAGTTTACAGACATCTTTTAAAATCTTGTAGTCAGGGTCTCAAAACTTCTCAGAAAAATATCTTTACATTTCTAGTTGAAAATCTAAAAATGCCCATGTTTCCCTTCTCATCCATAAATTAAAAAAAAAATCAACAACAAAAAAAACAAACAAAAAAACCAAAGTCTTTGTGTTTTAGCACAAAAGTGACCGCCATTGCTATCCAAATTCTGGCCTTAGAAAATGTGTGTGATCAGTGAGGTATTCAAATTGCAGCGACTTCCCATGTTTCACAGAATATACTGGCAGTGATTTACTAAGCTTACATTCCACAGAGCAATGAAAAAATTCACTGAATTTGGGCAAATTACGACCTTTTATTTCCACACAAGCTCTGTTGTGAAAAATTAGTCATTAAATTTTGGTGGTGATTTCACTTTTGAGAAATGCATTTTTTTCAGTCATACATAAAATGCTTAAAGTCTTAATGCCATACAAAATGCATAAAAATTGTCTTTTGACAAATGGAACATTTAAAATAAATGTTTTTTAAAAAATTAAAAAAGTGAAAGAACACCTTTAATGGTGGAAGTGGCTTGGAAGCATATTATGTTCCTTACTGAACAATATACACCTGAGTAAACTAGAGCAAATAATTTCAGTTGATTGCAAAAGTAATAGCAGGGTATCTTCTGCACACTACGCACAGTAGCTCAAGAAATATTGGGATTTGGAAGGATTAGAGCAGTAGATGAAAGTCTGGTGGATTCTGAAGTGCCAATACTAGTGTTGTGGTCTACTCCTAAATTATCCTGTAAACCTTCTAGCATGCTCTCCTCTTGCATGTCACACCATTTAACAGTTTTTACTACTTTTTGCTAAGCCTTGAATTTCTTCATTAAAATGATGCATGTGTGTTGTGTCTAAATGTTTCATCATATGATGTGAAGCAAGAATATTCTAATTATGGATAATATTAGTGTGGTAGCACGTAAATAAGAAAGAAGTATTCATCCTCTGCTTTGAATTAAGGTAGAATCTGCATAACTAACTCAGACCCTGGTGGAAACAGAAGCATGCCAATCATACAAATTCTTCATTATCAGAGTTTCAAAGATACACATAATGCTAGGCTCTGTTAACTTTGCTTCATGATTTGCATTAAATATAAGCCAAATACGAATCCCCAAGTCATTACAAAAACTATCTTAAGGTAAAAGTAACTTTCAATAGCCAAATTGAGCAAGGAAATTGTCTGAAGTGAATAAGAGGACTCACAGTGGATCATTCATAGTAGATCACTATTGTAAATAAGCTTGCAAAGAGCATTAGATATGCTGTTTAAGCAGACTAAGTGTGCCATTTATCCAAGGTTGCAGTCACTGAAATGCATTCCTTTGCTTCTGTTCCCTGGCAATAGTCCCAGTTAGGCGAGCATAGTAACAATGATTTTTCCTGTATTATAGAAACATTGCAGGTGGCTCTAGAGTGCATTGTCACATTTATAGGAAGCTCTTTGAGGGGAAAAAATATGTTACACTTCTGCCATTCTTTATTCAGATTACTCCGGGGTAGAAAGAGGATTTCCTTTTTACATATAGGACATATTTGGTGTATTCCAGTAAAATCCCATAATCAGATAGTTTACTGTACAGTTGGCAGAGTACTCTGACAGCTAGAAATTAAACCTAATTAACCCATATACTGACTATTCAACCAAATATACTATCTATTCAACCAAATTTCAGATAGTTTTCTTATGAGAGTTAGGAGCAGCTGGCTAGAAGTCACCCAACTTGGGTCCTATTCCCAGCTGTGCCTCTGGCTCTCTCAGGCTTGGTTAACACTTAAAAATGAGATTGACCCAGATACATCATTCAGGGTTGTGAAAAATCTTGCACCCTGAGTGCCATAGATAGGTTCACATAATCCCCGGTACAGATGCAGCTAGATTTATGGAAGAATTCTTCCAATGATCTACCTAATGCCTCTTGGAGGGTTGGACTAACTACATCGAAAGAGCAACCCTTCTCTGTTGGTTCAAAAAGCATCTATGCTGTGGTGGCTGTAGTGTAAACATATCCACAGTATAACTGGAGGCAGGTGACTGAACCTGTCTGTGTTTGTTCAGTGGAGTAATATTTAGTCACCTCTGTAAAATGTTTTGAGATCCAGAGATGGAAAGTGTATAACCCCACGTCTATTCTAGGAGAGATTTGCCGGTACAGCCCTCTAGTATGAAAGCAGTTACAGCAATATAAAAGTGGTTTTGCCGATGAAGATGCAATTATACCAGGTCTTTCATTAGCAGAGCTCTGAGTAGTGCTGGGGTGTGGGCAGCCCCTCTGTATTGAGCCGGTAGGTCGGAGATCAATCCAGTGCCGGGCCAGGTCAAAACCACAAAGTCGGAGCCTGTTATGCAATAGAGAGCATGAGGCGAGAATCGGAGTCGGAGTAGACCAAGGTCTTTCACTGGGGTCAGCAGTAGTTTTTAGCCAAAGACGGTAAACCAGGATCAGGGTTGGAATTCGAGCCTGGGCTGAGAGCCAGAATCTGGGATCAAGGCAAACTGCAGCTAGGAGTGTGAGATCTGTTCTAACAAAGGTCTTTACTGCTCATACAACATCCATAAATGACTTCCTAGTGTATACAGGGAGGGCCAGCCAATCAGGAAATCACAAAAGGCTCTTGCAGGGGGGCAATTCCTACAGGGTTTAGTTTCCTGGTGGCAGCTTTGCAGGCCCCTGGTAGCAACAAAGAAGCAGCAGCTGCCTCAAACCCTACAGACCCCACTGCTAGGCCTGTGTTTCTTGCATTATTTCAGTTAAAAAGAAAAAAATCATACTGCTAGCAAATGTTATCAGACAACCAGCCTAGTAGGCTGGTTAGCCCTTTAAAAGACAGAAATAAACACTTAGGACCAGCACATTTAAACAATTCTTTTAAGCAAATTTATAAGAAAATAAGTACACAGAGTTAATCCCAGATGAAGGTCAACGTTTCTGCCTGTGGTTGGTGGTATGATGTAACTGAACATAATCCTGGTTAGGGCCACAGAAGTTGAAGTAATCCACACTGAAATCAGTGACAAAACATGTTGACTTCAATCTGAGCAGGACTGAGCTCTTGATAAGTACATTAACATGCTGTGTACTCTGGCTCCATAGATGTCATTCACAACTGTCAAGTACTAGCTCACATATTATATGTATATATATGACCATATCTTATATATAAAACTTTGGTTCTTCTCTTTTTCTATCTATTTTTATACCAGAAGGATAAAGGAATCTCTAACATATTGATGGAATCATTATCAGTGAAAGTTCCCAGTTTCTAAATTTATCCAGGAGTGGGAAATGTTAAATGCACAGAAATCTCACAAAAAATATTGATTATCACAGTCTCAAAAGAATGGACATCTCCATTTCTGGAGGTGATGCCATAGCTGCCCCAACACAGCCTTCTCAACAGCTGGTCCTAGAAGCAAGATGAGAGGATGGAGAGACTGTCCGTGTCAATTGACATTTAACTGGGCATGGGCCTATAAATTACTCCTTGAGGGAAGCTGACATATTGTCTTCTTGAAAGGAGACATTGGGCAGTCTTCTAATAAAGGGCACAGTATCCCTCTATTAAAATGGTGGTTATTCTAAATCACAATCTAAAGTTTACCCGGTCTGGAACCACAGAGAGCAAGACGTGCTGAAATTCAAGTGACGATTCAAGTTACCTTAGTACCTCCCCCGAAACAAATATCTCTCGTCCATGTAAAGACAGGCTCAGTTATACCAAACCATCCACACTAATAAATACATAAAATAATCAGGGTGGCTAGACTTTATGATGATTCAGTGTTCAGCATTACATAAAAGTGTGATTGGTTTGGCATTTAAAGGCTGTGAATTATGTCCACGATCACACGTAAGGGAGATCTGATCCTAGCATTTCCACCCTTGTACACAGGAAACTCCTGCTGAAGAAATGACACTAGTAGATTTGTGCAGGCTAACTGTGTAAGGCCTCCTATTACGTGGTAGGCTGATGGCCGTTCTAACAAATGGCCATCAAAGTAGGCATCCAAGTGACGATATGAGAGCTTAGGTATTAAAAGTCAAGCACATGTGAAAAAAAGGGTGTCTCCCTTGATCCTCTGTACCTTTATGTAAACGTTTAGGGTTAGGCTGACTTGCATCATTATTAAAGACCGACGGAGCAGGATTAATTTTAGAATGAGGAGCACTTTCCATACCCACATGAGCTGAGATATTTCCCTCTGACTATTAAGAGTATATTTATAGGTCAGGAGACTCAGCAGTGCTACAGAGAAGTTTTGTAATCAAAATCTATTTCCTAACAAATAGCTGAAGGAGAACAAAGAGGCAGGTAAAAAGAGTAGCTGTAACTCCACATGCTTCCAGTAAAAATCAGTTAAACAGGAACTCAAAGGCATCAGTGCATAATATTTTAAAGAAATACTGCTTCAGCTTTGATTGTCACAGGATAGGGCATGGTACACTAGCAGCATCTCTCCCAAAAATGAATTAGTAAGTGCTTCAGTGATAGCTACGTTGTTATAATGTCCGATAAAAGTATATTTCATGATTAGCTCCAATTGTTTTGCTATGTAATGTATGGCCCTGATCTGAAAGGCCTGATGTAGACAAAAAAAGGATTTTTTGCCTGTGCCAGGAGTATAATTTTAGGTTTGAAATAGTGTCCCACAAACTGCATTTTGTTATACACTTGTATTTTCCATTTTCCTCCTTCTACTAGAGGAGTTCTTGAATCTGATCTTGGCATCAGGCATTTAGTGACATGTTACAAAACTTTAGGAAACTCAAGTAATTTTTTTAAGCTAAAATGCTGTGTTCTGATTGGGCAGCCTTCTCCATTCTCATTTCACGAGGCAATGTCTTCACCAAATGCAAGACAGGGGAGAGCCAGGCCATTTGTCTCTTGTATCCTATGCGGTACTAAAAATAAATGAATAGATCAAATAAAAGGCCAAACTTTGCTCTCTTAATATATGCAGCTATATCTCCTTTGTCCAATTGTAAAATCACCAGGTTCATCTGAGCTTTGCTCAGCGCAGGAGCCAAAGAAAGAGAATGGAAATGTGGCTTTACACAACCTGTTGCCTCCTCCGTTACTTAGGAGAGAGGGAATAAAATAAAGTTAAGCACATACTTAAATGAACAGCGATGGACTTAGGCACCTGCATAAAGGCTTTGTTGGATCAGAGCCTGATTGGGTAAAGTGTTGAGTGGTGGAAGGTGGAAGCACTTCACAGTGTAGTTTAATCTAGTTTATTTAGAGTGCATGTTCAGCTAACCTGATATATATATTAAAAAAAACCCCAGCATGTCCAGTCTCTGGTGAGAATCATAAATAGTCCTTACTGGAACAGAGTGATCCTGATATGTTTGAATATGGCAAGAATAAATGTTTGGTAGTTCCCTCTGCTTCCAGTGATAGAGTACTGATAGGCTTATCAAACACCCCACTATATTTTATTTCCTACTATATCAGCCTGCTACTATGGTGCAGAAGGAGGATGGTCAGTCGACAAAGGCATGCATAGAAGACTAAGCAGGAAGACAGAAAAGAGATCAATGCATATGTATTTGATATAAATATTATAGTTTTAAAGAGACATCTAGATCAGTATCTGCCACATTTCATTAACTTGCTTGACAAAATGAACTCAACATATTCAGGAAATAGAATTTTCAATCCATTCTCTCTGATTTATTATGACAGAATAGGTAGGATGATTTTTTCCCCTCCGAGTTCTTTATATTTCTTTCAATAAAAATGGATATAACATCTCTGAAAATAAATAGCCAAGAGGTTTGCATTTCATACTGTTTTCTCTGGAGGAGGCACAATTTACAGTGCAGTTTACATGGATTAGTGGTGTGTTCTTAATTATCTCACTTCAGGAATCTGAATGTTTATCTTTTTGCCTCCTCCCCTTAATCTACTTCTACATTTGGTGGCAATGGTGGTACTTTAAGGCGCTTTTATCAGAATTTTAACTTATTTTGTAAGGAGCCAGTTCCTCTTTAAAAGATAAGATCACAAACTTTCAATACAGAAGTGAACAAATTGTGTCCCTGATCATGCAATGATATTCATCCTCCCAGAACTCTATATGAAATGAGAGAAGGTGAATTGGGCTGTGTCTCCCGGTACTGCTGCAGGGTAGCAAACTATACTGGTACTGCGTTCGTTGACTTTTCAAAAGTTGCAGGAGGAGTGTCTGAGTCTTTTACTGCTTTCTGCAAAGAAACGGACGATGTCCTCTTTTTTTTTTTTTTTTTTTACTGCTACTCCTTCAGTTTGCACGTCTCTCATTGGTGGAGGTGGGTCACAAGTCCTGTTGAATACACCAGGTGTAGAGGGGCTGCTTCCTGCTGTACCTCTTATGCCCAGAGATGGTCTGCAGGCACCCTGTCCAGGTTATTCCCCTCTTGTGGGGCCCTTAAGAATTCTCTCTCTTGTGACTAACAGTGCCTCCACCTAGGGCTGGTTTAATAACAATCCTCAGAGTCTCAAAATAAATTACACACACACACCCCTTCTTCTGTTCTGGTCTGCTCCACTCAAAGCTGCCAGTCCTACCTCTTCCTGGCTGGAGTTCAGCCCCCCCTTAGGTCCTGTCTTCCTTCTCTTGTTAGCTCCACCCTGCAGCTTCCTGTTGCTCTGTAAAAGCAATCCAGGTGTGTCACTTTAGTGATTACACTTGGCTAGCCTCAGCCCTTAGAGGGTGAATCATCTTGTTACAGATCCTTTTTGCAAGGTATATGCCATGAAATTGCATTGATTTATTTTAGAGGTTTCATCACAGGTGTGATTCCACTGAAGACAATGACATTACAAAAACAGGATGTTCTTAGCCTCCATGAACTTTTAACCATAACAAAAACATCTGAAATGCTCAACCCATCCATGCTTCTTTTTAAAAAATGTAAAGAATCAAAATAATTCATTAAATTAACAGTATGAGAAATTAAGTCAAAGCTTTAAACCAGCCTTTAATTTAGATTAAAAATATGACCCAAATATTGGGTTGCATCTGAGTCATTACAATGAAGGCTCCAACATCGGAGTATTAAATATAAAATATTTCTTTACCTATGTTACTAATTGTTGAAAGGAAAATAATTTTTAAAAATCTAATTTACTTTTGAGCTGTTTATGGTGGTGGTTTACATTTCCGTGTTACTCAGAGAAATATAATTGTTCCGTTTATATAGACAGGTTCAGTGTCTTCTACTAATGCCCTAACCATGGCCTTCATTTTATAATTTGATCCACTTCCTACCTGGTATCCCTCTGAAATCCATTAAGCAATGCATGAGTGCTAGCGTTTGTCAGTGTAGGACCTATATTGCAGTGCTAAATTTTTTGAGTTTTCAGCACTGCAGGGGAATTTTTAAATTAAAAATAAGAAAAAGTTAATTGAAACTTTAAAGTATAAGACAACAAAGTAATTTAGATATTGCCCCTCTCAGCCCCCCCCCCCCCCCCCTTCCTCCAAGTCTGTATTTCAGACTAAAATTTTTGGTAAAGCCACTTTAAGCATGCTCCCATCAAAGCAAGTATGTTAGCCCAGATTCTGAATTACTACTACAGAATTTTACTATCAATCAATTCCAACTCACTTCAAAACACTTTCAATATGTTGGCTTTTTTAAACTTTCACTGTACAAAAAAAAATGGGTGGTGCATGGAAGGGAATGATTATTGGCACAAAAAGGGGAAGCTGTAAATTTTCAAATCAGATACAGGATAGATTGGAACAATATGGGTTTTTCCAGTGTTTCTAAGATAATGTACCTAATAACTCTCCTTGGGCAAGAAGGCAATCTGTTTTCAATCAATTTCTCTTCTAAGCAAAAATATCACTTATATTAAAAGGAGATTTTTATTTATTTGTTCTGAAACCAGAAGAGTCTATCCTAGTTGCTCTGAATTGTATCAGCCAATTAGTACGATACAGGAAAAGCAAAGATGCAGGGAACAGATATTGAGCAGCTTAACTTGCGTATATAAGGAAAACATAGTGGTAATGCATTCTGCCACCTTTGCATGATCCTAGGGCCTTGTACTTAAGTACAAGAAATCTGTGTGCCTGCTTCTCCATGGCCTAATGTAGTACATTCCACCAGGGTACAGTGGGGATAAAACTCTTCTGAAGCAGAATGATGACAACTAAATGACTGTGTCAGATGCAAAGCAGTTGAGAATCTAGCCAAATGCCCTCTGTGAGTTTCTAGTTTCTCCTGTAGTACTGCACTTCCATATCACAAACAACGTGTCTGATGGCTTTACAGACAGTATCTGACCTTCAGATTGCTCTTATAAGATGTGGACGCTAATTAAAAACATAAAAGATTCTGCTCTCTGCGTTAAAATATTTCTGCAGTCCCACCTTTCCTCCAGGAAGAAAATGTCGTCTTGTTGTACAAGGAACTCAATACTGGTCTTTGAAGAGCAAGTAGAATCTGAAGTGTCAAAGACATTAAAAACAATAATACAAATCAGTTACCTAAACACAGAAAAGTCCTTTTGCCAAAAAAAAAAAAAACAAAAAAACAATTAAGCAAGATAAAAAATTTAGCTCCTAAATAGGAATGAGCAAATATGTCCCACTTACTGTGACTCTTAGGAACAAAACTGCTTATTTTTTATTTTCTTGGCCCTTTGCAACTCTGTGTGCTGTTTGGGAACACATACAGAAAGAGTACCCAACGTAGTCTTGGAGGGTACCAAAAGAAAACTACTATTTCCAAAGGTGTTATTTCAATTCCATGAATTTAGCAGGTTCAGAATTTACATAAAATGTTCTGTTAAGCATCAAGAACGAGCATGTCCAAATACGGTATCTGAACCTTTTGAAGTTTGATCATAGCTAATTTATAAGTTTTTAACCTATGAACTAGGTTCATTCATGTGTTATGTGGTGGAAAGTCAGACTTAGCAGGGTTTGTGAAGTCTAATTCATCTGTGACTCTTGCGAAGTTAATTTATGCAACTTCAAAAGTGGCTAAAAAAGGGCATGGCTAGAGCAACCCTGAATTGCTTCTCCTGCTGGTTGAAGCTATCCTTCACTGGCAGAACCCACAAGGGAGAGCACCAATACAAAGACCACATGGCAAATTTTGGAACTAAACTCTAGTGACAAGCTATATGAGGTTTTTCACACCCCTCATACAGAATGGAGAGGAGTGTCTTCCCTGCTTATAGGAGAACAGGTTGACTACACTGCAGTGCAGCAGCCAGATTTGCCATTTATGGAGGCATACACCCATACCTGGGACCAATAAAGAAACAAACCCATCTATAAAGGAAGGAGACTAAAGAGAAATGGGGAGTCAGAAGAAGCTGGAGAGTGCAGGGTCAAGAGACCCATTTGAGGTTGCCTCTAATAGTGGTATGTAACCAATTGCTTAAATCAGCCACTGTAGCAGATGATTGCAGGATAACTGATGTAATGCTGATTTTTAAAAAAGGCTCTGGAGATAGTCCTGGTAATTACAGGATGATATGCCTAACTTCGGTACCAGGCAAATTGGTTGAGACTATAGTAAAGAACAAAATTATCAGACACATAGGTGAACAAAATATGTTGACAAAGAATCAACATGGCTTTTGTAATAGAAAAATCATGCCTCACCAATCTATTGTAATTCTTGGAGAGTATCAGCAAATGTGAAGACAGTGGTGATCTCATGGATGTAGTTTACTTGGACTTTCAGAAAACCTTTAGCCATCACCAAAAGCTCTTAAGCAGAAAACTGTATCAAGAGATAGAGGGAAGGTCCTTTTGTGGATTAGTAACTGGTGGAAAGAAAGGGTAGGTATAAATAGTCAGTTTTCACAATGGAGATAGGTAAATAGTGAAGTGTCCTCCAGTGTTTTGTACTGGAGTCGGTGCTGTTCAGTGTATTCATAAATGATCTGGGGAAAAAGGGTAAACAGGGTAGTGACTGGACAACAAAATGACAGATGAAATTCAGTGTGATAAGAGCAAAGTAATGCATATTGAAAAACATAATCCCAACTATACATACAAAATGTTGGTGTTTAAATAAGCTGTTACCACTCAAGAAGGGATCCTGGAGGCACCTTGGATAGTTCTCTTAAAAAATTTGCTCAGTGTGCTGCAGCAGTCTAAAACGTTAACTGAATGTCGGACCATTAGGAAGGGGATGGATAAGACAGAAAATATCATAATGCTTCTATATAAATCAACGGTACTCCCATGCTTTGAATACTCTCAGCAGTTTTGGTCACTCCAGCTCATAAAAGATATATTAGAATTGGAAAAAGTACAGAGAAGAGGAACAAAAATTATTAGGAGTATGGAACAGCTATGAAATGAGGAGAGATTAAAAGATTTGGGACTGTTCCATTTACAAAAGAGATGATCAAGGAAGGGATGTGACAGAAGTCATCAAATTATGAATGGCATGGAGAAAATGAATAAGGAAGTGCTATTTACTACTTCATATAATAGCATGTGAATCATGGTCACCCGATAAAGTTAATAGGCATTTGGTTTAAAACAAACAAAAGGAAATACTTGTTCACACAATCAACTTGTGGAATTCATTGCCGGGGGATGTTGTGAAGGCCAAAAACATAACTGGGTTTAAAAAAGAGAGGCACTGATGTTTGGTTTATTGTATTTGTTACTTATTGCATGCTGATACAGTGTTTGATACTTTATGGAACAGAGAAGAGAGTTTTGTTTTCTGCTTTGAGGAGTTCACCATCTGTGGGTTCAGTACTTCATGCATTTACTACCAAACATATCACAAGCACCACACCTGGTAAATAAGTATTTGTAGGACCAGGTCCTCTGTTAGACATAGTACAACCTAAACATAATCTTATATATGCTGTTCCAAGTTGAAGAATAAAACAACCCATGGTTTTTGTAGTTTATTTCCTAAGACTGGGTGTGCTGAAGGTTTCGTGGGTCGTTCTTGGAAGGCTGTACAGAAGTGTTTGAGAGAATTGTCTTTTAAAATTCAGATCTAAATCTGTGTTAAAGTACTTATAAAAACCAAGTGGTAATAGTAATGCAGTCTCCTATGGTGTGCTGGATTAGTATAATATTTCATTATGCCTGGTTTTTCTAGTCACCACCTGCATCACTGCACAAATAATAGTACATGATGGTGATTTTATTAACTGCATCATGCCTATTATTGATTTATTTTTTTTGTTCTGCATCATTCTTCTTCCACTGATGAGTTCATTGCATTATTTTCACATAATTGGTCAAGCACCAAATTATGAAGCAAGGACCAGCTCTCATAATAGTTCCTAATGGTAAATTGCATAAGCAATTATTGCTGCTACCTATTATTTGTTGCTTCCAGCCAATGAGGTTTCTACCTTAATGGAATGTGCACAGAATAATAATGAAATAGGTAAGAATTGGGCAGTCTAAAATTTGCCCTTGAAATCACTTCATATTTGCCACCTGCTGGCAGCTCAGATGCCAGTCTATTAAAATATTATGCCTTTGTTGCAATCCACATATAGATTCAATCAGATGTAAAGAGGTAAGATTATGAAATGACTTTCTGCTACCTTAATAATTAAATTGAATCCACATTTCCCCTGCCCTCTCTTTCCCCGATAGCTGCAAGAAATGCAGCAAGCAACAGTAGCAATGGAAGTATTGTCAATACCACCACGTCCTATGTACTCATCTGAGTAACGAAAGCCATGTGTTAGCCTGTGTTATGGTAGAAACATTGAGCTAGCAAAATAACACAAGTATTTGGACAACACTTTACAGTAAACGGCCAACAATCCATTAAGCAAGGAAGTGAAAGAAGGACACAACTTTAGACTTTTCACTCAGTCTGTAAGAAATCAATATATAGAAATGGACGCTGTTTCCATGTTGTACGTATGGTTTCTTCCCTTTGACATTGATGGAAATTGCATGGAGCATAAGGAACCTTTGTGATAGCACTCTCAGGGTGGACTATGAATCTGTGGTTGTTCCATTGCATTACAACATTTAAAAAATGTCCACTTATTGTAAAGTGCTCCCACTGTAGCACTTACGGTATAAAAATCAAGGACTTTTTTTTTTTTAGTTCTTGTGGCCCGTACCATGTCAAGTTTTACACTGGCTTAACTGGGGAAATAAGTAGAATCATTTCAGGAAGATTTGTCGTCTCATTACAAGCTCTATGTCATATACAAAAAATTAAATAGTAAATCTTAGTAAAGGAAGTGGAGGGCGAAATATGACTGAAGAGGGCTGGATAATATAACGTATAAGTATATACATAAATAGTAATCTTTATTGTTAAATTCATAAAGTGTATTGGTTTTGCTTTTAATAGTCTTTTGCAGCATCAGACGAGAGCCTATATGTATTTTCAGTGTCAAAGTACCTTGTAATATTGATGGTTTCCTCTCATGATGTAAGGGAATAGGTATTAGAGAAGCATCAGGAAGAGTCTAATGCTTCCTTTTTCAGTCAACAACTTCTTTTACTGTTTTTTGTTTGCTTGGTGTTTTTTTTTTCTCTGTAAAACTAACTGTAAGTTTTCTCTCACAGGCACATAGTTGTCTGTGGTCACATAACACTTGAAAGTGTGTCCAACTTCCTGAAGGACTTCCTGCACAAGGACAGGGATGATGTGAATGTGGAAATCGTCTTTCTGCATAAGTGAGTATCCTTTCTAACTAAAACCTTTCTTGCTGATCAAAAGAGTCTGGATTTTTCTTAAAGACTCCTTGGAGTAAGTCTTGGTTTGAGGTTCAGGCAAGAGATTATGGGACTTTTAGTGTCAAACTTATTTGTAATTTAAATTCATTGGTTTCATCTAACTTCAGTGAAATTAAACCAGAAATGTATTTGACCCTTGGGCTGAAATCCTCACCACTTTGAAGTCAATGGCTAAATCCCCACTGACTTTAGTAGGACCAGAATTTCACCCTTGGTGTCAATTCATGACTTTTATAAGTCTAAAATTGGGATTGTTGAAGGAACCCTAAAAGGCCTAAATTCTGTTGAATTTCAGTGAGATTGAGATGCCTAGTTCTGATATGCTCTTCAAAATCAGTCAAAATCTCCTTGAACCTTGCTTTTCATATCTGTGAAATGTTAAAAAAAATACATACCTAACAACACCTAAGTGTTGTGAAGATTGTGAAACAAAATATGTATGCAGATGTGGACTACTATCACTTCAGTTTGTCATGATGAGACAAAAGGCCAAAATTACATGATGAAGTCACACATTGCTCTTAGAGATTAAAAAGCCTTATTTCATCTTCAAATGAAGCTTTTTAAAGTGTGTAGTACCAATCCATTAATACTTCCCATCCTTGCTGTCAATTTCTGTTCTTTATTGGTTACACATTATCTGGTAGTTCACTGCAATATACTTCCTTAGAGGCCTAAAAATCAGTTTTTAAATATTTATATCCATTCTTAATCTAAATCAGTGTCTTCCCTAGGAGAGGCTCAATATTTTTCTATGAAAAAGTCTCTAGAATCTCCAGCCAGTTGCACAGACTCTTCTTTCTTTTATTTTCTGCTCAATGACCCCAAATTCTGCCATCAGGGGCACCAAAGAGCTTCATTTGGAGCCATAAACCTCAAAGCGGAGTATTTGGCCCTCGCTGATTTTAGAGTCTCAGCAAAGACTGGATTCGCTTGTTACATACTTGCTTGACTGTTCAATACATGTTTGTCTTGTGCTGAATCTTAGAGCAAGTGGAAGCAAGTCAGCAAGGAAGAAAAAAGGAACAGATTGGCCTTGCCTTGTTAGTCAAAACTTAACACTATACAAAAAATGCTTCCTACCATTCTCAAAATAATGCTTCTGCAGAAGAGGAGGCTTGACCAAGGATATTTGTATATTTGTAATTTATATACACATGGTTTATAAATTAAGGAAGCAAATGCTGCAGAAAGAATTGAAACACCTTGATCTAACAGGATGTATGAGACACAAATAGCTATAAATAAATTTCAAATTAATGAAATAATTAGTGAATGATAATCAGTGAATGATAATGAATGAAATATATATTTGAAATTTTGAAGAAATAAGTACCATGACAGATCAGATCATCTCTGCTTACCCTGATTTGAGGAGAGTATTTGCCAATATTGCATAACTAATGAAATGTGGAGAATGAAATCTTGTTTTCCTGTTGGTTACCCCAATTGTTCCCACCCATTAGTGTACAACTACTCTGCTTTGCTGTTACAGCCCGACCTGATCCCGTGTCATACATTTTCCTGCATTTAATTTCCTCCCATTCTGTAAGCATTCAAAGCATCTGACGAAGTGGGATTTTCTCCCATGAAAGCTCATGCGATAAATAAATTTGGTAGTCTTTAAAAATGCCACAGAACTTGTTTGTTTGGCTGAGCTAACACAGCTACCCCTTTGGAACTTAAACAGTACCAGCATTTGTAGCCATTGGGCTTCAGATTCCTTCTCCTTATATTAAGGTAAAACTCAATAGTTTGCCATTAGTTCTATTGATAAGTATATTTTTAAAGTGTGCATGACAGGAATAAGAAATAATATTAAACAAATATTAATAAATATGGTAGAAGTTTTCTTTGGTGTTGGATAATTGTAAGTTTATTTTATGGAGATAAATATCTATCATGCAATCCATGGAGAATAAACATCCTAGGAATACCCATTCATAGGTATGTGTAATATCTATCGTCATCTCTAACTTTTGTGCCTCATCTGGCTAACAGTTGCAAACTAAATTGCAGTAAAGCTATATTTTCTGAATCTCATGACATATTTCAAATATATGCTGAAACTTACCTAAAAATCTGCATAATTGGCTGTTTTTCCGGCCACAAACATCATGAAAGATATTCTGTTGCATTTAATCTTTTTGTGCACGGGGATGACAAACCTGCCCAAGATGAGTGAATTTTACCAGTTTCATGTCAATTAATGTAAATAGCTCACTTCAGTGACTTTGTTAAAATATTTTTGGATTCTGAAAATTTGAAAAATGACTGGAATCATCCTGTAACAAGAAGTGGTCTGTGGTACACTGATGTTGTCCACCTTCTTTTTAGCTGCTCATGGAGCTTGAGCAGTTTGGTGGAGCCGAAGATGTGCTCTGAGTTGTAAAAATGAATGCAGGCTGATGAGCACTGAATGGCACAGTCCATTTATAGCTACAGAACTGGTGTAGTTACCCCAAACACGGAGGCCCTCTGGTTTTACTGTATTAGTCTGACCGCTAGCAAAATAGCCAAACCACAAAAACAAGATGTTGTAGCACAGACATGGAGATACTGCAAACGGGTAGAAACAGCAGTTGCTTTAGATTATTTAAAATATATATGTTTTCTGGTAACATTGGTAATCATATTTAGGTCAGGCATTTTCTGGCAGTTAATGACCGGCTGGGCCACAGCTTCTCCAGCTGGTCATTAATTGCCTGGGAAATGCCCTTCCCATCAGCAATTTTGCTTTAAGGTAGTTGCTGTTTGTCACTAGCATCACATTACACGCAATTCAACATCAAATTGGCATGTCTTTGGGAGAGGCTATTAGAAATAGCTATTTACTTGAGAGAAATGTGGTATTAACTGTCTTTTCCTATCAGGAGCAGCATGCGTTTCTAAGTGCCATGAGCTGTTTTTGAATGAGTGATATTAATGCACTTAGGAGCAAGCAGTGCACTTTCCTCCTGTCAGACAAAATGATTAAAAGGTTAAGAATAATTTGTGATGATTGGATAAAGGAAGTTGTAAATGCACAGAGTTGCTACCTGCCTGATTTTATAAAATTGTGTTAAATTAAATCATGGCTACAGTTGATAACCCCTGATGACTGCTAATGTTTTATTAGGCTGGGAGGGAAGAGGGATTGCCCTCTAAATGACCACATGGAAACCCGAGGTTCCAGCACCAAAAAAAAAGGTGTGAGAAACATGTACCCACCATTAAACATGTATTTCCAGCAATAGTGCATAGAAATCTAGTAACTTACTACTCATTTGTGAATGCTTTTGCAGTAAAGGCACACACTAGTGAAAGTACTAATATGTTCATGTTTTGTGCCCAGATCTCCATTTCCTTATTTTTTTAAACTTTGCTAAAAATTGTGTACAGATTTAATTAACCCTGTTTAGCTGTCAAGTAAATGCTCGCTTCTCTGCTAAGAGGGCTGGGTAGGTGGTGCCATATTTTTATAATAGATTACTTTTCATTTGATTACTTGCTAATGAGAAAATGACCATTGGTCAAAAATGATAAAAATATAACGGATGAACTTACTAACAGTTAACACAATCTAGTGGTATTATCAGGTCCTCTTTATGGCTACTAACTTATTGCATGAATTATATGGTTTGACTGTATGAATGGAATTATATCAAAGTGCAGGTAGATAACGGTGTGGTCTAGTCGCAGCGAGCAGCTCGTAGACTAAGCAGATTGTCCTTTCAATCGAATAATAAGTTGCTGCTTTTGCATTCATTGGGCTTCAATCAAGAGGTGAGAGGGACAGATTTGTAACAAAGCGGGGGAGTTTTTAAGGCCCATTATTGCTCTTATATGTATATCTTGTATCCCCCCCAGTGTTACGAAGTGTACATGTTTGATGGATAATTTTGCTCCTGTTTTCTAGGTTTGCTTGTGTTTCTTAATTAACCTGGGAGCAGTATAGTTAACGATGCTACCAGCTGCCAAGGTGGACTTCTTCTATGCTGTATGATTCTTAGCTCTCAATTGTGACAGGCAGTATGAATACTGCATCTACGTCACTGAGACAAGCTAATCACACAGCAAAGAGTGCAACCAAGGGCGTAGCTACGAGTGGGTTGCCCTCTCCCCACCCCCTGCTGCAATGCCCAGCAGTGGTGTGAGCTTACCACCGCGACTGCGCACTGGCCAGCAGTGGGTGGCTGCGACCATGAGCGGCGGTGCTGCGGGCAGATGGAGGTAGGGTGGGCAGCTCTCCATCCGTCCAACTCTGGCCCTGGGCAGCCACTGCAGCCTTTACACGGCAGGGGTGGACTGCCTCTCACCCTCCCACCTCCTCCCGATGGTCCAGTTGCTAGGCAACTGGAGCATCTTCAGGAAGCTTTCGGTCACATGACTGGATGCAGGACCGACTGGGTCTGACCAGAAACTGGGGGTTGGCTATGCCCCTGAGTGTAACACTCCTCATGGTGTCTGAATTAATGAGAGTTGTTGCCAAAGTTACATGACTAGCTGCACGTCTGTCCTGTTTTCTGGTCTCTCTGAATGCATCCTTTTCAGATGTTAGGCCCTATGTCTTTGTCTGTTCTGGATGGAATTCTGTGATTCTTCCACTCTTAGATGGGCTTTGATCTACAGTACCCTGCATGCCAACTCTAATATCTGCAAGTCTTCCCTTGGGAGCTTCTGACCAGTGGTTAATACAGGCAACTGGACAGCTTTCTCAAACCAAACCAAAGTAGTCTTTACTCTTACCCGCAGAAGCAAAGCCAAACGTAAGAGAAAACAGCAGACTCTGTAAGCATGAAAGCTGCTACATTTAGGGAGTCTAGTTATAGTTTTGTTTGGTGGACCACGTTCACTGCTGGTACAAGTGGGGACATATTGTGAAGGGAGTGTGCTATCAGGAGGTGTGGCTCACTGTTTTCACCCAACAAGAAAAGCAGCAATGGAATTTCAAATAGCTTTAAAAATGAATACAAGAGTAGGGCAGAAGTGTGACTGAGTTCTTGTTTCTTTTTCTTCCAATGCAGTATCTCTCCTAACCTTGAACTGGAAGCTCTTTTTAAACGACACTTCACTCAGGTGGAATTTTATCAGGGTTCAGTTCTCAATCCACATGACCTGGCAAGAGTAAAGGTAATGACTCTGTTTATTCTTCATTTCTACTAGTTGTCTTCCCTTAAATAAATAGTTTCTACTTTCAGTCTAATGTCCACTGAAGTTAATGAGAACTTTTTAGTTGACTTTAGAAGGAGATGTACTGTGATTATTTAATATTAGTGTTTGACATTATAGAACTTGATGTAACTGTAATTGCTTAGAAACACTATTGACCTATTTGCATAGGGGCAATTTGAAAACAATTTTTACACTCTTTTGTTATTGTCTGGTGTCATAATAAAGCAACCACAATTGGAAGTATCTGCTAACTGTAATAAGACAGCAATATTGGTTAAAGTGCTCCATGCTAAATAGTTTTATCCTCTTAAAGCAAGGCCTGAAGTTTAGAAAAGAAAAGAGTGTTGAAGTCACATGCAGCATTCCCCATTTCATGTCTTTTTGATGGGATGTGAAAATCGTAAGGATATTCGTCTAATGTTGATCTCTTTTAGTGAACAGAAGTAGGATTTTTACTTGTGCTGGCCACAAAAGCTGCTAAGTCCATTTTGATGCAGCATCAAATGATATCCTTGTAATGGCCATAAAATTCAGTCTTGTTATGTTCTCATTTACATTCCCTGCTTTCCTGGGTTGGGATTTGCCCAAATGTGTTGGGGCAAAAAAGTCGTTTTCTCAAATTTTAAATCTTCTGCTTTATGCTAACTAGACCCAAGGTTGATGATTTAAGTCTTGCAACTAGATAAACTTTATCCCTAAAATCAGGTGAGTTATCTATTATTATTATTATCTATTATGTTATTGCCTAAGGACCCAAACAATAGCGAGACCCCCATTGTAATAGGCAATATATAAGCATAACAGACTCTCCCCATCCCTATAGATTTAGGAGCCTGGCTTTAAAACTTTGGCCTTTGACCTCTTGGTACTTCCTTTTATGTATCTGAAACAACACAATAATCAGTAGTAGCAATAATTAAAGTACCTACCTACCAGGAGCACTGTAATATTTAATTAATTCTTGGAAAGTGTTTTAAGAAGCTACAGTGACCAGTTCCATGTAAGTATTAGTAATGCTATCATAATGAGTCAGAATCTGCAGCATACCAGACACTTTAGACTCAGCAAAAGCTATAAACTGTTGCTTTTGCTCCTGATGTCTTAGGCCATGTCTTCCCTGAAAATGCTGCATTGATCCCCATGGATCAGTGCAGTGGGATCGATTGAGTGACCAGTGTAGACTCGCTCATTCGATCCCAGAAGCGCTATTCCATCAACACAGTAAGTCCACCCCTCCAAGTGGAGGAATGCTGCGTTGACTGAAGAGCATTGCTGGTCGATGCAGCCGAGTGAAGACTCGGCAATAAGTCAAAGTAACTATGTCGATGAAAGATACACATTCTGCGGCATGCAGATTGCATATTTCCTGTTGACTTAGCCCTATAGTTTAGACTAGGCCTTAGAATCTGGTGGCTGTGAGAAGAAATTGAAAACAAAGGTTTCTATTTTTGCGGTTTTTATTTTTTATTTATTTATTTTTGGCGTCTCAGATAGAGTCAGCAGATGCGTGCCTAATCCTTGCGAATAAATACTGCGCTGACCCGGATGCTGAAGATGCCTCCAATATTATGAGGTAATTTGAAGAGCTTTTGAATATAGTTTTCATTCTTATTTCTAACTAGCAAATTGCTGGCATCTAGGTGGAACACACCCCCATCTCACTTCATACTCGCTGATCTGGGACAGTTGAAATGTTCTCACAGAAGTGCCTCCAAAGACAGGAAATAAAATTGGGAACTACATGAGATTGTCTCAGTCATTTGGAGATGAAAGAAGTTATATAGTGGAAGGGCTGGCTTGGGAGTAGTCTGTCCATGAGGCCAAAATGATGAAAAGAGGAAGTGATAGCCCAAATAACTGGCTTAGGTCAACTATGGATCTTTTTGCAGCCAGTACCATTTGTGTGGCCTCACAAATTTCATCGGGAGAAAGAGGATGAAGTGGATATCCACATTACAATTGCCTTTGTGTGCCCTGTACTTTCCACACCTATTGGCAGTATCATAAGGGTCTTATTGTCTCAAATATATTATCCTCTAGTCTATGCCATGTGTATAAACACTATTTACATAGTAGGGGTCACAGGTTTCTGTTTTTCAACCCCAAATATCACCTGCTCTTCTAAAATCTAAGTCCTGAGGGTGCTTTTCTACTGAATAGCTTCATTTTATTTAAACAACATGGCAACGCCTGAAATTCTGACCTTTGCTTCTGGAAACACACTAGTATGGCATAAGTGGCAGATGGAGCCCAGGTAATAGTGCACAGAGGCACTCTGTCAGCCATGGGGCACAACGTGTGTTTCTTTGCACCTGCTTCTGGTGGCAGCAGTTTCTTTGGGTGCGTCTACACTTGTAAATTAAATCGACTTAAGCAAGCTTAAGTCGACTTAATTTACTCTGCATCTACACTACACTTTCCTTAAGTCGACTTAAGCAGCTGCTTAAGTTGACTTAAGGAAAAATTAAGTCGACTTTGTTAAACCTCGTTTTAAGTCGACTTTCTGCTTAAGTCAACTTTCTAAAGTCAACTTAAGCCAGTGTAGACATGGAGTACCCCTAAGTCGACTCTAAGCCAGGGAGAGCCTGGCATGCCCTCCACAGGGCAGGGAAGAGCCCTGCCCACCCTGCCCCTATGCCCTGCCAGGGTCCCTCTCCCCCTTTGCCCCATTGTGCCCCCCTGCCACCATGGACGAGTCCCAGGTCCACCTAACCCCTACAAGTCGACTTAGGCGTCCAGTATGGACACTCTAGATCGACTTTGTAGGATCCCCTCAAAGTAGACTTAGCTAAGTCAACTTAAATTAACAAGTGTAGACATAGCCTTTGGGTCTTGTGCTTTATCACTCATGAGGAACACTGGTGGTTCTGTTAGTCAGCCACGCACCTTAGCTTACCAGGAAGCTGGGTCTGTAGTCCAGCTTCCTTCTTTGAAGGTGCTGTACGAGGAAGAGGCTTACTTGCTGGGGAAGCCAATGTTTACCACCGAAATCACTATTTGTGGCATCAGTGGCTGTTAATGCAAGTGAAAACCGATACCAGTTCCAGTTAAGGAGAAAAGATGCAATTTTTGGTCTCGCCTGGTGGAGAAGTAAGGAAACAGAGAAAATAAGTTAAAATAAGGCTGAGTTCTCCATTATTTGTATTTTGCTCATACAGCCTTAGTTTTAATGAGACCAGTGTGCCCTTTTTACAATTAAAATGTCAAAGATCCATTAAAAATTAGCTAATACAGTGAATATAACCCAGTTTTTATTGGCCTGTCAGATGCTTGCGTTCTATGAGTTGAAGGTAGAAGTAATTTAAAATAAAAATACTTCACTGTAAAAAGCCCAGTATGCCTTAGAGTTTAGTATGCCCGTGGAAGGAGCAGGGTTTAAATATGCTTATTTCATTTTCCAAAACCACCTTTGGGATTTGGTGGGACAACCCTTAGTTTGATTTGAATTGCAATAAATTGATTAAAGAGTATTCCAGATGCAGATTAGTGTAGTCTTAAATGGATTCAGTAAGTTTACTGTAATAAAATGTGAAAGTGTTTTTGGGAATTGAATTATCTTGTGTTCTCACAATAAATTAGTTTGATTCAACAAAATTGAATTAATTAAACACTTCAGTAAGAAATGGGAAATTAATAACAGGAGGGGAGCATTTCCCTTTTTTCTCTCAATCCTTATCCCCCATTTTTGCCCACCACCAAAAAAATCCAAAATCAAACAACTTTATTGCTCAATTTTATTTGCTAATCTTTTATTCGCTAAGTCAGCATATGCCTGCAATGCAACTTCCTGCAGCATACTATTGTTCAGGGCTGGTGATTTTACAGTGTGGATGCTGGTCAAGCCACAAACCTGAGTTAGAAGCTCTGTGTCATACACTATGGACACATTAGCATGGCTCTGAGAGTTGGAGACAGGAATTATAAATGCAGGTTTACAGTGCAGTGTGGATGCTCAAACATGGAGTTGGAAACACCAAGTCCACAAGTCTGGGTTTGTGTGACCCAGATTTAGTCTGCAGTGTAAACATATCTAGAGAGACTTTGGAATCTGAGACACTGAATAAACACAGTGAGTGCCACAACATTTTTCTCCTCTTCAATTTCCTTCCTTCTATTAATAAGGTAGAACTGGATTGTTGACCCATGTCTTAGTGTTTAAGTTTGAAGTACACTTCTTTTTCCTTAAACTTTGGGGGAGACGGGGGGTTTCCTCTTCATAATCCACAAGATACATATCCAATTGATTACAATGCAGTGTGGGTGCTCAAACATGCATTTAAGTTTAAATTCAACACATTTTTTTCTTTTTTTTCCCCAGTCATTTTTACCAATATGTGGTTGATATGTTTCTGTGCTCTTTGTTTGTACAAATCAGAGGCACTATATTATTCAGTAGAGAATAATCAAGATGATGTTGTTAAGTTGCAGAATGTTGCACAAGATTCAGATTTTATACACCTCAAAGTTCAGAGATGTTGAGATGCCTGGTTTTGGAGAAAGTCATAAAAATAGGATCCATTTGTAAAATTAAAATCTGGATTTAGGTTTGGATTTTGAACACACCATAATTCAGGGTATTCAGATCTGGGCATTGGGTTGCACAGTTGTCTAATAAAAATGCCATCGCAATAGAAAAAGGAAGAGAGAACATTGAGGTATATGTCAGCTGGGAAACTTGAACAAAGAAACAAATTAGGATATTCACCGGAGGTTTTATACATCACATATAAAACAAGATTATCTGTTAGCACGTTATTTACTAAACAAAATGAGTAATGATGACTAGAGATTTACTATGAGAGAGATGACTGTTTCTATGGAATCCATAATAGACAACATAGGCAACTATGGGACTAAAAATTGAGGCTAAATAATGGGACTAAATATTATGAGATTTTTACTAATTTGAGCTGAGCTAGCTTTAATATTTAAGATGATCTGTCATTCATTATTAATACATTCTCATAACCAGGTGAAAAATCAAGCTAGTTTTAATTGTTGCATTCAAAGTGAATCAAGCTGCTCTGGTAGAATGTCCAAAGATGCTTTCTTCCTTTATTCTTTTCTTTTTAGAGTAATTTCCATAAAGAATTACCATCCGAAGATAAGAATTATCACCCAGATGCTGCAGTATCATAACAAGGTAATGAGAAGACTGTGGGCTTGCTCCTCAGAGCTGTCTGCTACAGCCATCTCCCACACCCACTTATATCAGATGCACAAATGGAAAACATTTTTCTTTCTCAGTAGGAACATGTGAATACAAATTGTCATGAAATCCCATAAAGAATTAATTCTGTTATATTTACATATGCCCTGGACCTTATCAGAATCTGAGAATGTTTGTTAACTAATTAGGGTAGGGCCTGTTACTCAGGGATGCTGACTTTCCACAGCACCAGCTGATTTCCGTGGGATTTGTAAGCACTCATCTCTTGTGAAATAAGGCCCAACTTGATTCAGTAAACCATGTATGATGCTTTTATTACCTCTACATATCAGAGAGTATATGGGAACCCCTGCACCAGAGAACCTCCTCAGCTGCTCCCTTTCTGCCCTCTCCCTGACCCTGTTTCCTCCCTATGACCAGAGTGGAGTTAGTGGGCCACTTCACCTTGAATGGTCTCTTGAAACATGTGTTGTCTTACTATGTTAAACAATCAGTTCTATTTCCAGAGGGGTAGCCCTGTTAGTTTATTTGGCTATGTCTACACTTGCAGTTTAAGTCGACTTAAGGAGGGTTAAGTAGACTTAAACAAAGCCGCGTCCACACTAGGCTTTCATTAAGTTGACTTAAGAAATTCCTTAAAGTCGACTTAATGAAAGCTTAAGTCGACTTAATAAGATCCACCGTGTAGGTCGACTTAAGCCTGCTTAGGTCGACCTAAGCCCAGTGTGGACGTTTAAATCCACTTTGTTAAGTTGACCTAAAGGCAGTTAGGTCGACTTAACAAAGTGGACTTAGTCCACGTCCATGGACAGCACTTTGTTAATTCGACTTAAGAAGGTTGATTTTAAGTCGATTTAAAGTCAACCTTATTAAGTTGACTTAACAAAGTCGACCTAACTTTTTGTAGTGTAGACATAGCCTTTCACCATAACAAATAAGGAGTCATGTGGCACTTCTAAAGACTAACAAATTTATTAGGACATAAACCTTCATGGGTAACATCCCCCTTCTTCAGATGAAGGGCTGTAACCCACGGAAGTTTATGTCTTAATAAATTTGTAAATCTTTACAAGTGACACAAGACTCCTAATCTGTACTATGTTGCATCCTGATTTAATTTCCTAATGTTGAAGGTCTCTGTGTTAACTTAAAAGCTTCTCTCTCTCATGAACAGGAATTGGTACAATAAAATATATTACCTCATTCACTTTGTCTCTTTATAACTATAGCTAAAAAAAGCCTGCTCAGGAGCCACTTAGTTATACATGGCATGATTTTTACTGTCTGAGTTGTCCTCTGCACGTACATAACTGGATGGCAGCTAACATACAGAACTTGGTCTACCTTCTTTTGTGGAACAGAATTATGTTGTTTCTGTGCTTTACATGCCATCAAAAGAAAGTATGTTGTATTAAAAACATGTTTTTTCTTTATATTTCTAATGAAAATTAGTGAGGCGATGAAGAAAAAATGGTGGTGATCATCAGATTATCAGGAGGAGAAAACTGTGAAGGACTTCTTGAACGTGCATGGACATATTGGCTATGTCTAGACTGAAAAATGTAGGTCGACTTTACCAAGTCGACTTTAAGGCGACCTTATTAAGTCGACTTAGAGAGTCCACACAGGACTCTTAAGTCGACTTAAACCTGGCCTTACTAAGTCAACTTAGAGAGTCTATACTAGACTCTCTAAGTCGACTAGTTAGGTCCAGGGGGAGGCAAGGCTCCTTTGGTGCCTCAGCTCCCCAAGCTAGGAGGGGTTCTCCTCGGGAGAGCCAGCCCTGCAGGGGGCTGGCTCTCCCTGTGGCACGAAGCCCCGGGGCGGTCTGGGGGAGAAGGGAGCGCAGAGCTTCCTTCTGGCCCGGACTGCTCAGCTCCCTTCAGAGTGGTCCTGGGCAGAAGGGAGCCCCGCGCTCCCTTCTAGCCAGGACCGAGCAATCCCGGGGAGCACCCTTCTAATGGTCCTGGGGAGAAGGGAGCCCTGAGAAGGGACCACGTGGCTCCCTTCTCTCTGGGACCCACATGGGTTCCAGCAAAAAGGGAGCCACGGCTTTCTTCTTGCCAGGACCCGCCGGTTTCCCAGATGTTTCCCAGCAGCTGGAGCCTGGCAGTTGGAGCGTGGTCCCAGCCAGAAAGGAGCCACACGGCTCTGTTCTGGCTGGGACTGCTGGGGTCCCGGCAGAAAGGAGCCTCATGCTCCTTTCCAGCTGGGACCGCTCACAACCTGGGCAGAAAGGAGCTCCACGTTCCCTTCTCCCCGGGACCACTGGGGTCCCAGCCAGAAGGGAGCCCCGCGGTCCCTACTCCCTGGAACGTGAGCGGTCCCAGGGAGAAGGGAGCCGGGACAAGCCACTAGCAGCTTCCTGGGGAGAAGGGAGCAGAGGCTCCCTTTTTCCCCTGCCCTAAGTCGACTTAGGTCGTCCACACTGCTTAAGTCGACTTAAAAAGTCGACTTAAACATTAAAGTCAACTTAAAAGCAGGTCTTAATAAGTCGACTTTAAATTTCCTTAAGTCAACTTAAGCAGCAGTCATTTGTGTGTGATAAAGAGATGAAAGTGTTCACTGGAGTGTTACATTTCACAAAACCTCTAGAACTTTCTGTAAAATTCTGAGTTTCATAAAGTTATTTTAAATTTTGCAAAACATGCTTTTCTCTCATTTTTTCCAATGAAAATTTGGTATGAAAATGTCTATGTATGGAAATACACGTTATATTATTTCCAGGCATTGACACTGAATAGTATTAAAATAATACATATAGTTTGTTGAGCAGAGTCAACACTGGATAACTGTTTTTTGTCCTCTATTACATTGTGCATTAGCCCCACAATCAGATGCTTGAGAGACGGGAGTCTTTAAGCCAGGCCCTGTGCTATTTGATCCTGGAGGTGGGAGAAACCAGAAAATCACAGGTTATAGCATATTGCTTGAGTGCTGGGCTTCTGGACATGCGATCAGGCTACATCTTGGATCACATGAGATTAAAATCCCGTGTTTAATTTGTGAGGCCTATGTGTGTCTCTTATTTGTCAGGCAGTAGCTGAGTTTTCTGTAAGAGGGAGTATGCACAGAGCCTGGGCGCAACGAAAATTTCATATCATTCTCTAACAACTTCAGCTTTGTGGATGAGTCTTACAAAAACTTCCACCCAGTTTCCCATGGGTGTAGTGAATGAAACAATGATTCACACTGCGGTGACTCTTTTGGGCAATGCTGATTGCTAATTTGGCTCTGAATCACTGTTATGCGTAACTCTGCCCTAATTATTTTATACCTTTTACAGGAAAAGGCAGTCCAGCACTAAAAGAAAAGATCAGCTGCCACTTGCATGGGTATTTCCTGTGTTAGCAGAATGCAGAGAAACTATTTGGGGTCCTTTACCTGTGTTTCTTCTTTCAGGCCCATCTGCTCAATATCCCAAGCTGGAATTGGAAAGAAGGGGATGACGCAATCTGTCTTGCCGAGCTCAAGCTGGGTTTTATAGCCCAGAGCTGCCTGGCACCGGGCCTCTCAACAATGCTAGCGAACCTCTTCTCTATGAGGTCATTCATAAAGGTAACGTCTTGTCTCATTAGAGTGTGTTAGCCTGGGATTCAGTTTGGCATGAGGTTGAGTAGAGAGCACGGCTTAAACTCAAAACAGACAGGGACACATTAACCAGTTTGGTAAAATGCACACACACACCCACGTGCACACAAATTCTGTTATAAATTGGGCAGTGGGCCAAGTTCTTAAAAAATTATGTTTTTTATTTTTATTTGGCATATCTATGACCATTAAATGATTGTTCAAAGCACAATCCATTTCAATTCTTTTTTTAGATAAACCACATGTTTATCTATCAGGAAAGCCTCTGCTGTTAAAACAAAAATATGATTTATATACATCCCATATGGCAACAAAGCGCCTAGAGAAAAAGAATGCTCATTTTGCTCTTTTACATCAAGTGGTTAGTGGACCTCTCACTGTGAGAATAAATATGGACCATGTGTTTGTACTTAAGTCCAAACCTCCTACAACATCATTCATTTATTTATTTCTCCTCAGTCAAAGAGCCCCTCAGGGCTTATTTGCAAAAATTGTAGTTCTCTTGTTCCGAACCTTTTGGGGCAATAGTACCATCTTACTCGGCTCAAACCTCACCTGAGATAGACAGTGCTCCCTTCATCTTACTCTTTTTTTCAGGCACTCTTGCCAGATGTAGAGGTTGGCCAATCCCGTTTTTGTAATCAGGGCCAAGACATGATGAAATGAGGTGGGCCGTGGCGCCTCAGATCCGTCTTGAAAGTGGACAGAGGTTTCTTAGAGTGCCGGTGAGAAAGCTGGGAGGAGCGTGCCAGTTTTGGTGCACATACCAATGGTTGGGAGTCTTAGGGCAGTGCAGTCTGATATTTATTCTCTTTGCAATGAAGTAGCAGCTGGAGTTTCTGAGGCTGCTCTGAGGAACTTCTTGAAGCCTCCAGAGAGTCATCATAAATCCTCTGGAGCTGCAGATTCCAATATAAGAAGCTATTTTAGACAAGTACGGTGTATGTGGTCAGAAGAATTCAGTTTTTCAGTGTGGAAGCCAAATTATTTGAAAGCCAGCTTGGTGTCCTCACTTTAACTGGTGCAATTAGACAATTTGCTTCTTTTATCAGACCATTAACTTTAACTCCTTTCTCTTCACAAGCTCAGCTTTGCTGAACTCTCTCCTGTTTGTTGGAATATTGCTGCTCTGAAGCTAACTGAAGCTTCTTTTGTCTCCCCAAAAGTGTAGCAAGGTGGTTGCCTCCTCCTTTAGGGCTGCTCTTCACTTGCAGGTCACTGTGGTACCCCTTGCTCTGCTATCAATATTTGTTTCCATAATCTGGCACACTAAAGGGTTCTGAGCTCTTTCTGTGCCCACACTGGGATATGCCAATTTCTTTGTGGCATCTTTCTAGGAACAGGCCCTTTTTGCCCTTGCTTTTGATCCCTTGGGTAGACTGTCACCTCTATTCACTTTCTGCCTCCCTTAGGATCAAAAGCGAGTCACCCTCTCACAGGAAAGCTGTGTGCATCCTCAGTTTTAATGCAGGTTACTGACATTTAAACAGATTTCATTGAGAGCATTAAGAAGAGAATCAAGGAGTAAAATCATGACTTGGGAGGAAGCAGAGCCACCTAGATCTTATAGTTACAATCTTTCAGTTAAAAAATGGTGCATCTTAAAGTTAATTTGCCCTCTTACCATCATGATGTGTCTCTGTCAAGGCTCAGTGGGACATTAGCAACCCATTCTGACACTCTCTTATCCCTCCTCAAGCCATCCGTTCTGTATTTCCTCCATTTCATCATGTAATAATGCCATAATTTTTCAGCAGCATAATGGGATTGGTGGACTGATACATACTGGGTTATCCTTTACAATTTCTACTATAGTCTACAGGCCCAGCTCCACAAGGCTCTGAGGATCCTCATTGAGGGTTTATCGAATTCTGAACTTCTGTTGGAGTCAAAGGAAGTCTTGCTGATTCTGACCAGATGTTTCTAGATGCATATAATCCCAGGAAGATTGATCGATTTGGTTTACACATAGGATGGTGCTCCTTGTTGTTGTTGCATCTAGCACTTTGACACTGTGCACATCAGGGTAGATCATCATTTCTGTTACTTTTGCATCATGACTTTGCTTTATTCAGGTTCTGGGGGCCAAAAGGCAAAGAGAACATTTCTGTGCTGTTGTCAGTAGGCTGTTCAGATACTGCATCAACATTTTTTTAGGCTTAAACCAAAAACATATAGTTTTACGAATGTTTTGAGAGAAAACAGTAACTATTGGTTAACATCAATTTTCTGCCATCGCTACTCAAGAACAGTGGATTATTTATGTGGGTAACTGGGTGTTGGTGTTATCAAGGAACCCAGATTTCAGAGTTTGCTGCTATCTGAAATAAAAGAGATACATGTGAATAGATGTATGTTAAATAAAACCCCTACTCTTATCAGTGCAAAGACAAAATATTTTATTTGAAATAACATTTCCCCCACCCCCCTAAAAACACACACACAAATTAGTCTGATCTCAGTAAAATAGCCATTAATTGATTGAAATTGAGAACCAGGTTTTCCAGCTTCAGGTGCATTATGTTGATAGGGATTGTTGGGGAGGGCTGTATAGGAAAGGGAGAAATGCATTCATAAACTGGTAACTGGGATCCCCTGTCCTTCCATTGCAGGGAAGCACTCTTTCTAAAATATTTAACTTAAGAACAACGATGCATCTGATGAAGTGGGTTGCAGTCCATATAAATGTGTTAGTCTTTAAGGTGCCATAGGACTTTCATTGGTTTTGCTATATACAGACTAACATGGCTACCCCTCTGGAATTTAAGAACAGTGAGATCTTTACAAATTCTTTAGGCAAATGTTATTAATAGACTTTTGTGCACGTTAGAAGATTGCCAGAAAATCTTACTTACTGAAATCTCTGTATTTTTTTTTTAAAAAGCTTGAGGTGTGTTCCCCCTTCTTCCTAACATGATTAGAAAGTTGTTTAATATGTTGTAAATGTTCAGTCAGTCAAAGACAAATTAACATGATTGATGGGGATCCCACACGCATTTAACACGTTATGCCTTAATCTATAGCAAAATGATTTGTGTAAACTGTCTGCCTAGCATTAAAGGTAAAACCAATTTATAAATCTCAAAATGTTATATTTAAATATTTGCCTTTTGGTTTTATAGCTGTAATCTCATATGGAATCTTTTCTTTTGCTTTTGACATGAAATTGAACAAAGAGAAAATCAGTTAAAAATCAGCTGTAACAGAAATGGTTCTTTAAATACTTAAAAGGAAGAAGGGAAAATGCACAATAAAAGATTTAAGAGAAAACAAATGAAAACCATACAGCAAGGCATATTTTAATAGACCCATCCTTTTTATTGTATTGAATATTCTTGGGGTTTCATATTAAAAAAAGAAATGATATGCTGTTCATTGCATACATGATCTCAGCACGAGATTAAAATATTGCTCTCTATGGTTTGGATTAATTAACATTGCTCAGAAGTTTACTATTGTACATTTTTTTTAAAGTAAGTAAAGCAAGAATGGACTTACGGAGGGCCAAATTTTGCCTCTGGGTAAAGTATACCACCCCATTGAATTCATTGTGCTCCATGATTTTTTATTTTTTATTTTTTTTTTTTAGCTGAGTGGAATTTGGCCTGCTGATTTCAACAGGAGTGTATAAACTACAAACTACCTTTGTACCTCTCTAATGCTTAAGTCACTAGTCATGGGGATCAGCCTCATGGTTTCACTAAGTTACATTGGCAGCAAATGTTTCCTGGAGGCTCTTTTGGCAGCCTACATTGGTGATGCCCACTTTTCCCAGCCAGGCCTCCCAGCCTGGTCAGAACTGAAATGGGTGTGGTAGAGATGGTATAACTAGCTCTGTGCCACCCAGGAACTATGTTGCACCAGAGGAACCCCCAAGCTGGATTTCAGGTTACTTTTTGCCCCCAGAGCAGCACAAAGGAGACTTGGAGTTTGGGACTTTAACTTCAGTCACCAGGAGATCATCAATCAGTGCCACCTGCACAGTCTCATTGCTAGAGCCAGGCATAAAGCGAAGATGAATGGGGCTGAGGAGATGATGCTAGAGTTGTTTCTCCAGAATTTTCTTGGTAAAATTTGAGACCGGTTAACAGACACTTGTTATCTTTAGGTTGTGATGTGAGGTTCCTTTGTTTTGGAGAGTTGAGGATGTCCAGGCCATGTGCATTATGGAATAAATCATTTAGATCTGATTCATCTAAAGGATGTGGCTTCAGTTTGTGGGCATGGGAACATCTGTTCTTTCTTGAACTGAAGTACCTCAAAATGTATATGATGAATCCAGGTACTGTGGTGAGAGGACCTCAGAAATATGTACAAAATTTTAGCAGAAAGACACCTTGAGTTGCAACATTTCATTTGCTGTGAGATCCCTCTCCAGGATGAGAGTGTGATGAACAAAATGCATGGTGGTTAACTTAGATATTAACTAAGGCAGTGCCTTAGGGTATACCTAAGGTATTTCCCTAAGTACCACATATTGTTTTCCTGCATCAGTTCAGTGTCTGTTCATTGAGATACACCTTTGATCCTGCTGTGACTGAAAATGCTGAGATCAGGGCAGACTGCAAAAGGAGAGCACCTTCTCCCAGTACTGGTGGGTGTCCTGAAATTAGACTTCCCCAAGTAGCTACAAACAATGCTCCTGATTCCCCACCCTGGTTATTAAGAAGCTAAAACAAAATATACTGAGCCCCCTTTATTGCATTTCAGCCTCTGGCTCCCAACTAGCCACTGAGTCTAATAAAGAGATAAGTTACTTAAAATGCCACACTGTTTGCCAAAAGGGTCCAAAATGTGGTCAGATCAATGTAAGTTTGGATCTTCATCTTACCCAGAATACCATGCTGCCAGCCAATCGTTTAGTAACTAAAACTAACGATTTATTATACAAGGAAAGAAACAAACTGTACGAGAACTGTTAAAGGATTAAAGCAATCAGATCCATATAAATAATTAATAGCCCATATACATCAAGGCCTTGATAGAATTTGGAGTTTGCAGGCTCGTACAGTCCCGCTGGTGTACATCCAGTATCTGGATGGGTCTCAGTCCTTTGTTTCACAGCTTCAGTTGTAGTTGAATAGATTCAGAGGTATTTGTTGGTTGAAAGATGTATAAACTAAAAGACAAAATGGTTGCATTGCAGCTGCCTTTAATGTCCTCTGGCCTTTCCAATGCTTCTTGTGGAAAATTTACAAGAATAAGATGGATTCCAGAGTCACATGAGTGAGTCCTGGTGACTCGTCCTTAACTGGGCAATCCCTTGGGGGCAGCGGGGCCCAGGGCCAATCGGCCTTGGGGTGGCCCCCGCCCCCCTCCCCTGTGCTGGAGGGGAGTGGGGCAGGCTGGACTGCTCCGCCCCCTGGGACCCTGATGGGCCAACCTACTCTGCCCCCAGGGACCCCGGCTGCCCCCCTGGGGGACCTGGAACCGCCCGGCTGGGGACCCGAGGCTCCCGGCAGGAGCCAGCCCCAGCCCTGGCCGGGAACCCAAGGCGGAAGCTGGGCCCAGCTGCAGCCAACCATGCACCAGGAGCCAGGAGCAGGTGTGGGGCGGGCAGGCCCAAAGGCCAGGCTCAGCTCTACTGCTCCACCCCTGGGCCAGCTGCTCCATCCTGAGGTTGGGGTGGGCCAGCCCAGAGGCCAGGCTCTGCCTTCCCTCCCTGCCCTGTTGTCTTTGGTGGCAAGCCAAAGGCAGCGGGGCCGGGGCAGCAGGTTGCAAGGCAGAGGTGGGGGCAGTGGTATGGGCCCTGCGCTACCCCGCTAATAGTGAGGGGCCCATGAAACTGCGACTTAACAAAGTGGACCTTTGCGACCACGCTGGGCTTAGGTCAACCTAAGGAAGAGTTATGTCTCTTGTGCCCTCCTTGCTCCAGCACAGCACACCACCGTCTCTGTGCATCTAGAGCAGAGAGAATACATGTGCACCAGCAGCAGACACAATTATCTACACTTTGGGTCCTAGTGGCACCCCTCCTCCCACCCCCTACAGTCTGGCACCTGAGGCGGCCGCTTCAGTTTGCCTCATGGTAAAGCCAGCCCCGATTCAAAGAGATCTAGAGGGATAGAATGCTATCCTATCTCTTAAAATACTTTAAAAAGACTTTTAAACATGAATTCTGTCTTTTGGGTACCTACCTAGCTCATAAAATGTTCATGCAAATCAAGAGAATCCCACACATTTGGTCATTTATATTGAGCAAATACTTTAAGCCAAAGGGACCGAACCTGCTAATTTTAACAGCACAAAAATACAAATATTTAAATGTTATTTTGCAGCTATAAGAATCTGAATCAATCATATTTCTTTTCTATGTTTAATATAGTTAAAATATTTAGCAACTTGGTATATCACTTTTCCCCCTATGAAATGGAGATGTCTGTCAACATATGTTCAGGGCAAATATTTGATCAATGACGAGAGAGACCATTTTTCCCTTTCAAAATGGTTGCAGGGATTCTCTGCACAGGTAGTGAGCTGTGCTTTTTTCTACAGCATGGCAGCTGGCATGGTAGCTATAAAAGAATTTCAAATCGCTGTTTCCTTAATCTTTGAGAGGCTCATATTTTTTGATTAAATGCAAAATACAGCACAATATCCCAAATCAAATGAACTCCAGCCTCAATTTCTTCTCTGCTGTTGGGTCCTGTTTCTTGACAGCACTGAAGATATTATATAGGATCATTAAGTTCAGGTATACTTGATATCTTCCATGTAACTATTTATTTCATTATGTTGAAAAGGAAGTGCTATGAACAAGATAGATCAGTTGAAACTGCTGAGTTGGTGATAATTACACTGCTACAATGTGGGGCGGGGCGGCTTTTTTTTAACAATATTAATGGTCACATTTGTGATACTTACATCATTTTTTCCATACCCCTGTTGCTATTTATCACTGGTAAGTGACAGCACTATGTAAATATCTTTGATGATATCAATATTGTATCTATATATGGGTAGAGAAAAAGTAGCAACATTGCCATTTATTTTAAAAAATGATTCAGATGAAAATTAAATTCCTTCTCCTGAGGCATACTATGTCACTTTCAAGCTATTCTTCATATGGGTTATTGAATTGACAGGTAAGGTTTATTGCTATTATCCAACAGACCAGAGCTGTAGTATAATAGAGAAGAGGAAAGATGAGCTTGTAGTTAAGGCACTTAATTAAAACTCAGGAGAGCTGGGTTCAAATCTCAGTTATGCAACCTGTCCTCCTGTATGACTGGTGGCAAATCACTTCTCATCTCAGTTCCCCATCAGTAAAAAGAGGATGACGCTGGACGTGCTATAGAACAGTGATTTTCAAATCATGGGGCGGGACCCAGTACTGGGTCCCAAACTCTCAGGTACTGGTTTGTAGTGCCTCCCATTGCCACCGCCGAAAGACTGTAATACGTTGCTCAAAGATGTAATTGTTGGGTTGCGGGCAAAAATGATTTTTTCAACTGGGTCCTGAGAAAAAAAAATTGAAAATCACTGCTATAGAAGAGAATACTGTGTCATCACTATGGTATAAACCAGATTCTCTGCTCCCAGACATTATGGAAGTGTACAACTCCCATTGACTCCAAAGGAATAGGTACACCCACAGAGCTATGAGGTTGCATCTTTAATTGCACTTAAAGACTCAGGCTAGGATAGCCCTTAGCATGTGACTGGCTAAATCAACCTGCAATATGCAAGGGGTTAAACAGGTTTTTGTGTGTTTGTGGAAAGGAAGAAATTAAGCAGGGGTCCATGCATAGATTATTCAAACTTTGGATCCTTCAGTGTGCTAATTTTTCCAGTTTTGTCTCCTAGAACAGTTAGGAACTTGCGGGGAAAGGTCCTGTTTAATTCTTAGGCTGTCAGAATCTTGAGTCATGAGTAAATATGCTGGTGTGGTCTCTTGAGTCTTTCAAAGAAAAAAGTAAAACATCAAATTAAAAGACATCTTGATTTCCAGTGTAGATTCTCCACCCAGCTTTGTAGCTAATCTTTCTTTGGAACATTTCTGTGGAGAACCCAAAGTTCTTTTTAAAAAAATCAACAAAAAAACCCAAAACAAAACAAAAAACCAAAGGCCAAATTAGCTCATCTGGTAATACATGCAAGAGCAAACTACATCAGTTTGGCTTAATCTAAAACCAAGCAGTCAATGACAATAGCAACTAATTCCATCAATTAGCATATGTTATCTAAATCAAATATGCTTTTTTCCTTTCCTACTAGGACACAACAGTTCATAGGGGTGAAAAAAATGGGGTTCTATTTAGAAATAACTCTCAAAATATATAGGGCTAGATTACACAATCTGCATAAAGATCTGGTTAATGAAGAGTGGGAAATTCTCTCCCCACTGGAACAGCTCCAGGAGGGATGTTTCCTCAGTCAGGATAAAAACTGGCTATGTGCACTCAGCACTGGCCTTTAGGAGAGTGAAGATACCTAGCCTTATATGAGGCCTGGTTGAAGAGGGCACTGGAACCAAAACACACACTCCCCTTTATTCTTTCCTAGCTCAGAGCTGGATAATATGCTCCCTGGAGGTGGCAAAAGGCAAACAGATTGTACTCAAAAGGACTGCTGTTGTGATCATGCAAGGGAAGGGAAGCTTCTTGCATCCCTCTCAAATATTAATCCCAGATGTATTGAATTAAGAATGTTGGTCCTAAATTATCATTTGTAATACAGTCAATATATTGAATCCTTTCTGTAAAGCGAGGCAGGAAGGCTGGCTTGGATACACTCAGCTCAAGGACTCGAGTCTCTGAAGATGCAAAACCCCACTATATACATGAGATGACTTTAAGAAAATACTGGTTTTTATGCAGAGTAACTGTATGAGTTAGAAACCCTGAAGTGGAATATTTGCTTAATAATTCTTGTGTATCCTACATCCCTGACCAGGTCATCAGATCACATTCGGTGCCCAAAGAGGAGCTGCATTACTGGCTGCAGGAATTGTCTATTATCTGTGACAATCAGTTGACTCAAAGGAACGTTTTGAGCTGTAAAACACCTACTTTTGCAGTCCTAAACCATCTTTGAGGCATTTCTTCCTAACCTCAGTCAGTGATCATCTCTAATAGTCCACGTGGGCGTGTTTTTGAAATGCATTTCTTATTCATTTAAAAACAAACAAACAAACAAAAAAGGGTTCAGTCTACAGATTGGGTGTGAAACTTCTGTTTTATTCTCATCACCCCGTGACCCAGTATTTCACACTTGGGTTGTTCAAGACCCAACTTTGTCAAAACTTGTGGGTCAACAGTTACACATTGAGTCCAATGAGTCAGTGCCTCTGTCTCTCAGTGCAAAACCCTTGCTCTGTTCCTTGGGGAGGAAAGAGACTTGGCTATTCTTCTGTTCCTCAGTTATCCTTCAAAATGGTGACCAGAACTTTAGAAAGGAGAAAGTAATGCATAGAGGGACATAGATGAAAAGGTGGAATTCAGTGTTCCTTTGATTTCCTCCAGGCTGAGCAGATCAAAGCAAAGTGTCAGACAGAGGAGCATTTTTATAGCTTGAAAATCTAAAAAATGTTGCCACATAAATGTCCCTGTTTTCCATTTTGAAGGTATGGTCACCTTATGTCTATAATATGTCACAGTTTAGGCATATTGGCATGATGCTTTGGGGAAACCAGATGATATTGCTTATTACCCTTCCCATAATGTGTTTGCTTTTTGCATTGAAAGAGAACCTCTAGTTTCCTAAATAAAGAGAAAGAGATGGGAAAAATGCAAAATGACCTCTTTGTGTGTAGCAGGATGTCACACACTGTAAATTCCCTTTCTGAGCCTCACATGGCTCTGGAATGGCAAAACAATCTTTATGGAAGAGACCTTGTTTGATTGTTTGCAGCCCACTTGTCAGGATTTGGGTTCAAAAGACTGTGCAAAGTGCATTTTAAAATCTGGAAAAGTCTGGCATATACCCCTGGATTTTAATTCATTCATAGTATCGCCAGTATCCCATGAAAAATAAACGTTACTCATTTTCCCAACTTGACCTATTATGCCTAAGTAGTGAGATGTCTTTCTTCTTTATGTCCCACTTCGATTCTGATCCAAAGACTTCCATTGGCTTCAGTGAGCTCAGGCTCAGGCCCTTACAGACAAGACACCCTTGTATGTAGTGAAGCGAGTTACAAAACTGGTCATTATACTGAAATCTGCTTTCGATAAAAGCCACGTGTTGGACATGGTACAAATATGTTTCTTTAAGATGTGCAGTTAGCCTTGCTTCAGCTTGGACCGAAGCTGTGAAGACCTTGCAATAGTAATATAGGCCTCTGCAACCACAAAGCTGAAGTATAATTCCCTCGCTGAAAGGCGTTCATCAGGGTCCTGCTGGTGAATAGTGAAGCAGTGGTCCTGCTGACTAGACTAAGGAGCTGAGATAATAATAGAGCAGACTTTGGTTCTGTATGCTGGCTATGTATAAAGAACAAGCGTTTTAGGTAAACTGACCTTTTTGGAGTCTAAGGCGTTAATGAGAAGACTATATTGATGGCATCTCCTAGAAGTTTTATGCTGCATTTTTCCAACCATCAGATATCATCCATCTTTCAGAGATTCCACTGTCATGCCTTAGGTCAGCAGGTATACAAAGCTTTACCTGAAATAAAGCAGAAAATGTGGGACTCACCTTCTCACCCTTCTTCTTTCCAGCCCACCTCACTTCTTAAAAACATCTATTCTATTTTCAGTTGTCTTCAGTTTGTCATTGATGGGACTTATTATAGGACTTTAGTCTTACTGCCCATCCACCCTTCCTTGCTCAATTTTTAATAAGGTCATACTTCATCCTCCTAGATATTGTAACCTGTTTTTGTATTAATTTTCTGCTGCTTTTCAATCTGATTTTATTTCATTGCTGTATTGTCTATGAGCTCATCATTGATCAGAACTTCATTGTGCTAGGTGATCATAGAATCATAGAATCATAGGGTTGGAAGGGACCTCACGAGGTCATCTAGTCCAACCCCCTGCTAAAAAGCAGGACCACTCCCCCTAAATTATCCCAGCCAGAGTTTTGTCTAACCGAGCCTTAAAAATCTCCAAAGATGAAGATTCTACCACCTCCCTAGATAGCCCATTCCAATGCTTCACCACCCTCCTCGTGAGAAAGTTTTTCCTAATATCCAACCTTGACCTCCCCAGCTGTAATTTGAAACCATTGCTCCTTGTTCTGTCCTCTGTTACCCTCGAGAACAGCCTAGCTCCCTCCTCTTTGGAGCAACCCTTCAAGTAGTTGAAGGTTGCTATCAAATCTCCCCTCAGTCTTCTCTTCTCTAGACTAAATAAGCCTAGTTCCTTCAGTCTCTCCTCATAAGTCATGTGCCCCAGCCCCCTAATCATTTTTGTTGCCCTCCGCTGGACTCTTTCTAATTTGTCCACATCCTTTCTGTAGTGGGGAGCCCAAAACTGGACACAGTACTCCAGATGCGGCCTGACCAGTGTCGAATAGAGGGGCATTATCACATCCCTCGATCTGCTGGCAATACTCCTACTGATGCAGCCTAATATGCCATTGGCCTTTTTGGCAACAAGGGCACACTGTTGGCTCATATTCATCTTCCCGTCCACCATAACTCCCAGGTCCTTTTCTACAGTGCTGCTACTTAGCTGATCGGTCCCCAGCCTGTAGCAGTGCATGGGATTTTTCCGTCCTAAGTGCAGGACTTTGCACTTGTCTTTGTTGAACCTCATGAGGTTTCTTTCGGCCCACTGTTCCAATTTGTCCAAGTCTCTCTGGATCCTGTCCCTGCCCTCCAGAGTAGCTACCATTCCCCCCAACTTGGTGTCATCCGCGAACTTACTAAGCACGCAGTCTATTCCATCATCAAGATCATTAATGAAGATGTTGAATAGAACCGGCCCCAGGACCGACCCCTGGGGCACTCCACTCGTTGCCGGTTGCCAACCAGACATCGAGCCATTGATTCCTACCCGCTGAGCCCGTTGATCTAACCAGTTTTCGATCCACCTTACGGTCCACTCATCCAACCCATACTTCCTTAACTTGCCAACGAGAATGTTGTGGGAAACCGTATCAAAAGCCTTGCTAAAGTCAAGGTATATCACGTCAACGGCTCTTCCCGCATCCACAAATCCAGTCATCTCATCATAGAAGGAAATCAGGTTGGTCAGGCACGATTTGCCCTTGGTGAATCCATGTTGACTGTTCCTGATCACTCTATTTTCCTCCAAGTGTTTCAGGATGGATTCCTTGAGGACCTGCTCCATGATTTTCCCAGGGATTGAGGTGAGGCTGACCGGTCTGTAGTTCCCCGGATCCTCCTTTTTCCCTTTCTTAAAGATAGGTACTATATTTGCCTTTTTCCAATCCTCCGGGACCACCCCCGTTCGCCACGAGTTCTCAAAGATAATGGCCAGCGGCTCTGCAATCACTTCCCCCAACTCCCTCAGCACCCTCGGATGCAGTTCATCCGGCCCCATGGACTTGTGCACTTCCAATTTCATTAAGTGTTCCCTAACCTGACTTTCCATCACTGAGGGCCACTCTTCTCTCCAGTCCGCGTTACCCCGTGTAGTAGCCTGGGAGCTGGCCCGCCCTGTGAAGACTGAAGTAAAAAAAGCATTGAGTACTTCAGCCTTTTCCGCATCATCCTCCACGAGGATGCCTGCCCCATTCAGTAAGGGACCTACACCACCTCTGATCCTTTTCTTGTTGCTGATATACTTATAGAATCCCTTTCTGTTATCCTTCACATCTCTTGCTAGCTGCAACTCCAATTGTCCTTTGGCCTTTCTGATTTGATCCCTGCAGTCCCGAGCAATATCTTTATACGCCTCCCTTGTCATCTGTCCAAGCTTCCACTTCTTGTAAGCTTCCCTTTTATGTTTCAGCTCCCCGCAGAGTTCCCTGCTAAGCCACGCTGGTCGCCGTCCACATTTGCTGTTCTTTCTGCACATCGGAATGTTATCTTCCTGTGCCTTTAACAGGGTTTCTTTAAAATACAGCCAGCTGTCTTGGACACCTTTCCCCTTCAGATCAGCTTCCCATGGGACCCTGCCCATCAGCTCCCTAAGAGAGCCAAAATCTGCTTTTCTGAAGTCCAGGGTGTGTGTTCTGCTTCTTTCCTTCCTTCCATTGATCAGGATCCTGAACTCTACCGTCTCATGGTCGCTGCTGCCCAGGTTGCCATTTACTTCTACTTCCCCGATCAATTCTTCTCTGTTTGTGAGCAATAGGTCTAGAGGTGCAAGGCCTGTATGTACAAACACAGAGCAGAAAATGAGTCCCTGCCCCAAAGAGCTTGTAATTTCAACATCAGAACGTTGACAGCACATAGATAGAGACAGGGACAGATGGGAGAATACATGGAAACATTGAGATACTGTTGGTCCACATTATGGGCCGTGGTACAGTGGCCTGACCATTAAAAAGATTTTTACCAAAATCCTGGTAAAGGAGAATTTGGAGGAAATTAAGGAATTTGTGCAGAATTAAGGAATTCTGACTGGTTTAGCTGGCGTGGATTTTACATACAGACCCACAATTCTGGATTCACACATTCTCAACACTGGGGTGTGTTCAAAATCAAAATCCAGTTCCAGAATTTGCAAATTATCCCTATTTTTATAACAAGCCAAACTAAACCTGGGGATTGAAATATTCCTATATTTTGGATTATTTGAAATCCTGTTCCAAATTTTGGATTGTTTGAAATTTATTTCTGAATTTGTTGTCTATACTCTGCCTCTAATTATATATTTTCCTCTTGGTACAGAATAGGTTAGATCCGCAACTGACACACATGTGCACAGCTCCACTGAAGACAATGGCGCTGTTTTGGTTTAAACTGTTGAAGATCTAGCTCAATATGTTGCTCTACTTTCAGATCCTTTTTCATACTTATAAGCAGACAGATTAAGAACAAAGAGTCCACAAGGTTCATTCTGTAACAACAACAAAAAAAAAAACCCTAGATATTAAAATACGGAAGATACATAAGAATCAATCAGAGGTAAAGAATGTCCAGTATCCATCTTAGGTTTGTAAACATGTCTATGAGATACCTATGTGCAACATATAAGCCTGAATTGTGTCTTATTTGGCCATTGGACTAGCTAGCTTTTCCTGAACTGGCTCTTCATATACCTAGCACTCTTTTGTATAGCTGAAAGGTTATTTTTGTGAATTTCAATG
Source organism: Pelusios castaneus (assembly GCA_007922175.1). Taxonomy (NCBI): domain Eukaryota; kingdom Metazoa; phylum Chordata; order Testudines; family Pelomedusidae; genus Pelusios; species Pelusios castaneus. Next base: position 52,329,833 of record ML685755.1, read on the forward strand.
CTTGGCATTGGAGTAAGACTAAGGACCACAGGCATATAACTTAATATCTATGGATAATATTAGGTATTTTCTAAATGCTTTGGCAATTGAAACAGGTATAAGAGAAAAGTGAATGTTCTGAAGTTTTACACATTAACATGGGTTAGTTAGCCAATGTGTTATTTAACAATATTTTAAAATGTATTACAATTGCAAACAAAAGTTAAAACATGTTGAATTCATTTCAGTTCCTAATAAATTTGGACCTTTGAAAATCAGGCCACTTCTCTGTAGCCTATATATAGATGTACATAAATATGGATTTAGAAGAATATTTTGATTAATAATTAACAGACACCTTACTGATTATACTTTGTTTTAAAAGCAGAATAATATGGCATATAGCAAATTCAGCAAGAATATAATGGAATTAATGCTATTAACATTTAGGATTAATATCCAGGAAAAAATCATGAATGACATGTGACTGAGAAAAGTTGTGGAAAAGCCCATTTCTTGGAGCATTAGAAACTTGACTAGAAAAAACAACTTTGCAGTGGATGGTAGGTAGCAATCCTGAACTGGCAAAAGAATGGATTTGATGACCTAGTAAGTCTTTTCTACCTCCAACTTGTTTGACTTTTTGACTCTACATTGAGAGACTTCATTAAAGCCCTGCATTTCATTCAAGAAGCTCTTGCTTTAATGCTCTTCAAAAACAGCTGTACTTTGACATGACAGGCAGAGATATATTGTTACCTCAGAATGCTTTTCTTCTTTTGATTGATTGCTGAATGGCTGAAAAATTAATTTTGGCATCCTGCCCTGAATCACTTGAGTTCTGTGCATTAATTTTGTTGCTTGAATTCCACCAGAGATATACCTTCATATTATGATAAGGAATATATATTCAAGACAGAAATAAAAGCCACAGCTTAACCCCCCCAAAACTCTTTTAATATACTGTAGTGCTTTTTACATTAAAAATATATAATCCTCTATCACGTTCTTAGTGTAAATCTTTACACAGTCTCAAAACAATTGATTGGACTCTAATCAAGACATTCGACATCATTTACAGCAATGATAAGTTGCTTGCTTTGTTGGGTATCTTATTGAATCTGGCTCACAGATAGCTGGTGGAAGTGGTATAAATGCCTCTTATGTCCACCAGCTATTCCACCTCCTACAGAAGGGAGAGAAAGGAGAAGGCAAGATGGAGCCAAGTTCCACTATGCCTGATCTTCTGTTGTCTAAGGGAGCTTATTCTAGCAATTTCCCAAGGGGTCACCATGTTAATCTAGTTCAGCAAAACAAACAAAGAGTCCTGTGGCACTTTTAAAGACTAACACATTTATTTATCGCATGAGCTTTCGTGGGAAAAAATCCCACTTTTTTGAAGCATCTGATGACGTGGGATTTTCTTCCCATGAAAGCTCATATGATAAATAAATTTGGTAGTCTTTAGATGTGTCACAGGACTCCTTGTTTGTTTTATTCTAGCAATATTAGAGTAGGATCCCTCTTACTCCTATTTACACTGGAGCTGGACATCCTTGATTCAGGAAACCACAAGCAGCTATGTCCATCTCAGTTGTGCATGAGCCGTTAGTAGTGAACAATCAAGGCTATTGTCCTTGGCAGTATGAGAGTAATGAACCCCAAGAAAATGTAACATTTTATGAGCAAATACTGTGATTTTTGAAAGCTGTCTAAGGGATTTAGATACCTCAGCACCACTAAAATCAATCAGAATTTGGCACAAAAATTCCCAAACTGGCTTTGAAAATCTCAGCCAAAGAGCGTCACAAAAATGCCTTCTACCTCATCTTGTATCAAAGTTCATTCTGTACCCATTGGCCATTACATCTGAAAACCTCTCTGTTCTCATAGTCTCTGCTATACAATGTAGATCATAATAGGGATGCTTGTAAGAATGGAGTTAAGTGTTTGCTTATTAATGTTTCATTGCAACATGTGAGGAGCAGATTTTCCTTACACCACAGAGTCAGTTTAAAAGAAGTGTTTCCATGTTCGATAAAAATGCCCATTGGATCAGCAATTTTAAATCCACCCTCTCTCAGAAGGCATGATACTACTACTGTGTAATTGCATATCCTGTGGTTAGTGGCAGTAACTTGCTGTGATGTCAAAAAGTAATGTTTCATATATTATTTCCCCTGCTCTGATATAGCTGGTAAGTTTATTTGGTTACTCTTATGTCGTAATTCATCAAGGAGCCTATATTCTCACTGTTCATTGTAATTACTATTTTTTGCTATGTCATAAGTATGATTCTTGCAATCACAAAAGACTCTGTTTTTTATTACACCCTTTGCTAATATTCAAAGGGCTAATTAAATGAAAGGATGTCTTATTGTAATTGAAACTTTTAAATATTTTAATTGAAGGTACTGGGCAAACTAAGGCAATAGCCACTTAGGTAGTGGATTAGATTATTTATGCTAAATCACTTCCACTTTATATTTAGCTGTGATACACTGAGTACCTTTTCCTGACCCGAAGAAGAGCTCTGTGTAGCTTGAAAGTTTGTCTCTCTCACCAACAGAAGTTGGTCCAACAAAAGCTATTCCTTCATCTACTTTGTGTCTCAAAAGTAAAAGGTCTTTCGTGCAGAATCAAAGTTTGTCTCAGACTGGAACACCAAAACAATGTCCACACTTTTTATCCTGTTGATCTAGTCGTTCACGCAATTCATGATCAGCCATAAGATAGGGAAAGAAAAATGTTAGAAATTATGGTGATGATTGATGAATACTGCTCAAATGCTAAAATATTGGGGAAAGCAAGTGAATCTTTACACAAACATATTCAAATGATAAAATAAATCCATATAATCACAGGAGAATGTTCATAAAACAACATCAAGAACTTTTTACCTAGTTCATTGCATAACTTTATTTCAGCTGCTGTTGCAATGTACCTGCACTAATTCTCAACCAAATCCAAGTAAAGCAGTACTTAATTTATACTTTGCATTGTTTACTGATGTTCCATGGAACCCTGCTAACCAAGTATTATTGTCAACAAAAATTAACTGGACTACCAAATTCAACTAACTAAATTTGATTCATGTTAAATTCATCGGTTATATTTTTGAAGAAAGTGTTTTGTTTTATTCACAACTCTGCATCTGTATTTCCTTTTCTTAGATTGAGGAGGATACATGGCAGAAATACTATCTAGAAGGAGTCTCAAATGAAATGTATACGGAATATCTATCTAGTGCCTTTGTGGGTCTGTCCTTTCCTGCAGTTTGTGAGTAAGTAGATGTATATTAACTGACATAAATTCCTTTTCCTGCTCTCAAGTGAAATCAATGGTCTGCACAGGAGGCATTTCCACTCTCTTACAATCCCAATATCATTGCTTCATCAGATGGGCTCCAGTAAAATAAACATTAAAGCAATCATTATATGGACGTACTCCAAACATTTTAATGTCTGTTTTCAGAAGAGACTTAGAACTAAGTGAACATAAATAAAGCCTAAATGCTAAGTGTGTTTGAAAAAATGAATCAGCAATCCATTTAAATGGAATTATTTATTCATAACTGGTGTCCAATTGTTTCTTCTAATGGTTCCCATTCTTTAGATGGTGCTTGTCAGCGTCACTCTCTTCGTTCTTGCCCAATCTCAAGGAAATTATTCATTAATCTGAGGAGATGTAAAGGAGTTGTATATACTGTAGAGAGATCGTTATTTAACACATCATAGAACTGCCTGAAAAAATGCTTTGAACAAACATGACTTCTGCCAGCAAAAATAGATCCATGTCACAAAGAGAGGAGGATATGTGGAGCATGGAATGAATAGCCTTGCATACTCCATAGGAGAGTCTTAGGAGAACTGGTTAACCTTTTATCTGTCCTACAAGTGCTCTTTCAGAATAAAGTAAAAGTGCACAAGGCCACAGTAACAGCCATGCCTACCCAAAGACTGCCAGAATGGCTTGGGCCCATCAGGTATCTATTATTATTTTCTGTTAGAGTTATAACAAGAGGCCCCACTGTGTTAGGCACCATACAAATGCATAATCCATGCTCTGAAGAGTTCACAGTCTAATGAGGCAAGACAGACACAAGGTTGGAGGGGAGATAATAATAGAGAGATGAAGTGGCTTGACCCAAGTTACATAAGAGATCAGCATCAAACCAGGAACAAGATCCTCAGGGTTTCTGAGTCCAGCCTTATCCAGTAGACTATGATGAGTCTCAAACCTAAATTTCATGTTGACTCTATTGAAGTTGAGACCAGGAAAGAGTGGGAGGGGGCCAGGCCTTCAGGGAGTCGGTTGCTCTTCTTCTCTTTAAGGTAGAGTGACATTCTTTTTACATCCTTGCTTCTTTTCATGTGGGGTAATATCACCACAGTTTATGATATAACCTATAAGTGAGAGAAGAAGCATGATAAACAAGTGAGGGAGCTTTGGTTGTAAATAATTTCTGATCTTATGTAGGTTTATTAACAGGCAGTGTCAGTTTACCCTGAAAATAGTATCAGAAAATGTCTCCCTCTACATCAAATGCACTAAGCAGAAGCTCACAAAAGGTACCATTCTGCATGGCATTGAGAAAAGCTAATGTGCACTATCCACATGAATGAAGTTATGGGAACAAATTCTCCAAGCAAAATATTTTGTCAAACCCAGTTGAGTTTCCATATGGTTCCTAGAAAAAGGCGATTGAGAGAGACCATTTGTTTAACACACCAATAGACCTGAGGTAAGATAATGAATAAAGAAAGGCCATTTAATGAGATTTAGGAACATCCCAAAATATTGGAGCTCTCCTCAGGCATTTGATTATGTAGAGGCTTAATTATCTGTGTTTTCTAGTTTAAATTAAAGAAAAAAGATATAACTCAAAGGTACCAGCAATATAATGATAACACTTTCAATCCAGGTTAATTAAAGCACAGTGGTAATTAGAGTGTAGTGTTGTATATCACTGAGCTGAGCACGTAAGTATTTTCATTACAGTAAGAAGTGGCTATTCAGCTTCAAATGACAAAGGACACTAAAATTTGCTTTAAAGTGGTTTGTGAAGCAGAAAAGAATTGGTGGACACTCTGAGGGCAATCAACTATCTATCTATCTATCTATCTATTACTATAAAGATTTAGAGCACAGATCTTAAACATCATGTAGCCAATGACATTTTAAAACACTGAAAGTGAATGTAATGTGCTCTTCCTGTGAGCTCTTGCAATTGATTGTTAGCTGGGCAGATTTTCAGCAAACCAGAAACAGCTGCTTAGTGGATGGGAGTGGCAGGGAGCTATGAGCAGCACCTTGATCACTGGCCTTCTGCAGGCCCAGCTGAGGGCAATTACATGCTTGGGTGACAATCACTGGGTTAACAATGTAATTGGGGAAAATATAAGGAGAGGAAATAGGAAGCAAGGGGCAGCTCAAGAGACACTCACAGGGTAGGCCTGAGCTGGGAGTTAGGGCTGCAGGAACGTACATCCTGGCTATAAGCCTGTGTTGCATGGTATTGTTATATAAGAGGGGAATAAATGCACACCTTGGTGAAAGATAAATGGTCTGGTGTGCATTTGTGACTGTGAAACCATCTGGAGGGGCCAGGCAGGAAGGTTCACTGGGTAGCACCAGAAGTGACCTGTAATAGATGGGCTGCCACTCAATTCAGACAACTGTATTCAAAAGAGTGCAGAAATAGTAGTCATTTCCATGGAGACAGGACATTAACCATTTTAGAAGCCGTGCCAGCTTTCTCCACTAGTGTAAATGGACCCTCACAGTGAGAGGGGGCGGGTATTCATAACTCAGTGTGGAGGCTTCACCTGGTTAAAAAAAAGTGGCCAGATGCTACTATATAAGATTTATTCTATCTAGGGACAAATCAAGACTTGACTAGAAAGATATTCATAGCTGTAGGACTTTCCAACACTTTGCTTCTCAGCAGAACTCTTGAATCCTGACTCTACTCTTTTTTTCTGGTTTGCTGTGATGGCTATCCTTGGGACAAGCCCCGAGTGCCTTCCTGGGAGAAGGGAGCCGCCAGGGGTCTCCAGCCAGGGCTCCAGTGGGGAGGGAATCCCTCGCTGGGGCCCCAGCCCCAGTGGGGTATGCCCTCTTGCTGGAGCCCCAGCTGGGGATCCCTTCTCCCTGGGACTGCGACTTCCTGGCCAAAAAGGAGCCGCGGCTCCTCTTGCTGGGAAGCTGCAGGTCCAGGGAGAAGGGAGGAGGAGCTTCCCTGGGGACAAGGAAGCCATGCGGGGCTCCCTTGTCCCCTTGCCCTAGGTTGACTTATGAAATAAGTCGACTTAGGGCATCAACACTGGCTTAAATTGACTTAACAAGTCGACTTAAGCCTTAAAGTCAACCTAAAACTAGGAGAAATTAAGTTGACTTAAGCTTTCCTTAAGTCGACTTAAGGAAAGCCCAGTGAGGATGGGGAGTAAGTTAGGTCGACTTAAGCCTTCGTAAGTCGACCTAACTTGTAAGTGTAGACGCACCCTATAGTTCCACTGAAGCTGGGAGTGTGCCTCTCATCCCAAATGGACAGATTCTTGCTAGCTCCATTCAAGCTCAGATCCACCCTTTGCTCTGAGCTTGGAGGGCTTGCCTGAGACTTTTGCCAGAGCCACACCATCCACACAGCTATTTTTAGTGCGCTGGCTCTAACTGAGGTAACATGAGTCTCTCTTTCCGGGCTGAGAGGCGTACTCTCAGCTTGCAGTGTAGACAAACCCTAAGTGCCTAACTCTTCCCAATAGGTGGAGCCTGAGATCTGTGCCTTTTCCCCACAGTTGGGCCCTGACTCAATATACCTATTCTTCTCCTACTTGTTTTAATGGGAGCTAAAAAGAGTTGTGCAACAAAAGCTCCTCAGATCATTTTGGGAATATGTAGAGGTCTTGAAGACAGATATTCAATATATGGATACAATACAGCTGTTTTTTGTATACAATACAGCTGTTCGTGAAACTTATTCCTTTACTTAAATATGTATGAGAAGGGATTAAGTTCCTACACATTCCCCTTCATTTTTAGCTCTAAATATACCACCTGCTTTTGGAATGAAATGGTTAGTTTAGATTGTAAACTCTTTGGGGTGGGGACATGTATTATATTCTTACCCGTTTTTAATCCCAGTGCCCCAGTCAAAGTTTTGGTTCACTCTGGGTATTCCAGTTGGGAGCAGAAATTGGTGATAGCCAAGTATTTCTTTGATATGGTTTTGATCATTTACAAGGAATGTATCAAATTCTTTGTCTCTGAGCACAGAAGGAATAAAAAAAACAGGAAATTGCCATTTCTTATAACACCAAGAGAAATGTTTTCAGCTTTCACCTCAAACTAAAACCTTTTTCCAGAGTCAGCCACTCTGCTTTCAGTTTCAAGCTGTAGCTCTTCCTCAGTCTGTTCTTATCTGATCTCAGGCCAGGTCTGCACTACACGCTTACTTTGGTGTTACTGAATTGCTGCGGGGTGTGGAAAACCTACACTCCCGAGAGACGTAGTTATACTAACCTGAACTCCCCACACCCGCCGAGGCAGTGCTGTGTCAACGGGCAAGCTGCTCCTGCCAGCATAGCTACAACCAGGAGTTAAAATAAGGGGAAATGCACTGGAATGCAGTTCTGGGGCCCCCGAATTTGAGTGGCCAGAGTTCTAAGGTCCCTAAAAATAGAAAAATCTGGCGGAACACATGTTCCGCCCTACCCTGGCTTCTGGCAGGTCCTATGCCCCACTGTTGTTAATCACAATACTTACTGTGTTACTTACTTCGTCTGACGAAGTGGGATCTTCTCCCACGAAAGCTCATGCGATAAATAAATCTGTTAGTCTTTAAAAGTGCCACAGGACTCTGTTGTCTTTCTACAATAGACTAACACGGCTACCCCTTTGGAATGTGTTATGCAGTGTTTGCTAGTTTGTGACAATAATTGCTATAGACATAAACGCCATATAAAATTATAAATATTTGTATGGAGCAATAACTGATGTATGTGGTACTGAAAAGTGGTTGCAAATGCCTACCTGGGCTGGGGCCCGCACATGCATGAAGGGGGCCCAGACAATACGGGAAGGGGATCCAGAGATTAGGAGAGTTCCAGGGCCTGTCAAATTGTACTTTAACTACTGGCTACAACCTGTCAGAGAGAGAATTATTAAGCCAGTGGGAGAGTCCTCTCTCATTGGCTTAGAGTGACTTCACCAGAAGTGGCACACCGATGCAAGTTCGTAGTGTAAACCTGTCCTCAGCTTCTGTGTGGCCTCTCTTCAACCCACCTATCCATAGCAATTCAAAACAATGGTCAACAGAAACTCCTGGGTGGGTTCACATATACCTTTTGTTTTAGGTGGTGGGGGGATATGTTTACAGTTATGTTAATTGACTGGTGAGGTCACACCTATCAATCTCAATGGGATTTTCAGCTCAACCCATAACAAGATTTCAACCAGTTCATAACAATATGCTTATATAATAATGCCCAGCACAGTGGAGCTCAGTCTGGTTGTGCCTATAGGCATTACCTCAGCACAGAAATATTATTAATAATAATAATTAATACAATAACTTTTATAGATACTGTCATTGTCTACTTGGTGATTTCACATAAAAAAGGTTTATGCCAATATTCTTCTGCAATTTCAGTTTTCATAGGTTTGCACCCTGCCCCTCCTTTTAATTTCCTTATGAGCTTGAAAGAACTCAACCCTTCAAAGAGAAACTCATTTAAAGCTACCAAATTTTCTAAAGCCATCAATTATTTTTGTGGGTGAAACCACATAAAATTGTACAAGTTGCTGGAAGGGTGGGTTGGATTTTATTCTGTTTCATGCACCAGTAAATCTGTCAGTTAAATTTGGACTGTAGAACCTTATTCTTGCTGATGCTGCAGAAAAGCCAAATGAATATAGTTTGATTGTCGTTTGCAGAGCTGGTAGATAGAAAATTTCATCTTTTGACTTGTAAACTGAGGTAATATTTGACCTGGAAATTATGGGGAGAAAATGAATGTGGAACCCTACAATGTCATTGTTTATATTCTCTTTTCTGACGCCAAATCTGCTTGTTGTTCAGTAATCATTTTTACCACTCTCTGAATGACGGCCTTTTCTCACATTCACAACTGCTAGCAGCAAATGTCTCTGCTCACCTATTCATACCCTTGCCAACCATCACTGACTTCACTGAAACTGTGAAAAATATATATTTACAATGACTTGGGGAATTTTAATATGGCCTGAGATTTGAGTTGTCTTGAAAATGTGAATCTTCACCCATATTTGTGTAGAGTTAATGAAAGTGGACTCAGATTTACATTTGGATAAGTATGCAAGATCCTGCCTTCCACAGTCACTCCCCTTCGCATCACCATGGATCTATCTCCCCTTTACCTTTAAATAGGGACCCTTTATGGCCATGAACCCTTTCCACCCTCTCTGATTCAAAGAGGCTACTTTTGGGGGGGCCATATTTTGTGGGTCACTAACTACCCTATTGTAGTTTTATATGGAGATGAAGCCTGATCCAAATCTCTCTAAAGTTAATGAAAAGCCTTTAACTGACATTATAGGGCTTTGGATCAGGCCTATAGGATGTGGGCCTCTTGCTCCTGTCACTCAAACTAACAGAAAGACTGTTTCCACTGTCAGATACTCGCTATGCCAAGAACAGGATTTGATAGATGTTCTTTGATCCCCAGAGTACAAACAGAACTCTGGTTGCAGACCAGTGCCTTGGAACCCATAAATGCTTCCCTAGTCACTTTATAAAATAGAGCCAGCAGCTCTTTTCTGCTCCCATTGCATGATTAGAGTTGGGTTATGTTGTATATGTCCCCAAGCCAGAATACCTTTTTAGGGGGGACAGTGGCCTTTGCTAGATGATGCCTGCAGTAAGCCTCCAAAGATGAAACTACTTGGCATTACCATGACTTTGAGCAATAACGCCACGAAAGGTTGGAGAATCTGTGTATTATCTCCCAAGACATCGGAGGAAGTATTAACTGAAGTGCTAGATTCTGTTAAAAATGTTGATATATGAACCCATTTGGCTTTGTTTGTAAAAAAAATATATATATATTTTGATCCATTTTAAAATAATTTCTCTCCAAATCATCTCTTTGGACTCAGGCTGTGGAAATCGAAAATTGCGTCCTGTGCTTTGGCTGTGAATCTGAACAATGTTTTCCATGCAGTGACTGGGGCAAAGAGATTTATTTTCAGTCAGTCATTCATCACTTGCAAAATGTAAAAGATAATAGTGTTTCATTTTATTGGTCAGAAGGGATTAAGACAGAAGACATGCCTTGAAAATATGGCATCTCTGTATCTCTCACATCTGAGACTGTAGTTAAAATTCTAATATGATACGGAACTCCTTAACTAACGTCTGCATAATAGATTATATTGAACTCCCCAGGAGACTGATTCACCTCTCATTTACTTGGGGGTAACTCCATTGACTTCAGTGGCACTGTGACTGATTTACATCAGTGTAAGATGCATGGGAATCAGGTTTTAGGACTACAGGTCAATACCCATAGGCTTACACATTTTTTTATTGTTCCACCACATGGCACATCCCTTGTTTGTTCTGGGTTTTTTTGTTTTGCCCCACACCTCTTCTTAGAATACATGAAAAATTCTGTTTTGCCTGTTATAATCCTCAGTGTGACACTTCTCCCATTTAGGCTTAATTAATGTATGTTTGTGAACAAATTTGTGATAATGTAATGAACGAGGCTGTATAATTATGAGGTATTATTGATGATTAAAAATGATTGATACAATAGAATCATCCCCTTCTGCCCTCTCCCTTCCCCAAGATGAGCTGCATAACAGCACAGGAGCTAGTTCATGGCCATTACTCTAACTTCAATGTTGCAGTCATGTTTATGGCTCCTGAACTGTCCCTAAATGGTGGGTTTTGACAAGTGGCTCCACATAGTCATTCATTGGCCATACCCCTACCTCATTCTACCTGCAAAATTTCTCTACATTGCCATAGAGGAGAAGCTGAGTCCCGCATTCCAGGGCCTCTTCACTTCCTGCTCTTTTTCAGCAAAAATGAGGGTGGTTCTGTTCTTTATGAGCCTTCTCGCTCACAAATGGAAAGGGGGTGATGGACACATAATATGGCTTGACATTAATAAAAATTACACAGTTAAGGACATAGTGCATGGTATCTCTCATATATTGAGGCATATCTAGAAATCAGCCATTCATTTGCTGGGAATATATGGGGTAAACTCACATTGGGTGTGTCTACACTAGTAAATTAAGTTGACTTATTAAGACCTGCTCTTACTTCAATTTACTGCTTAAGTCAACTTTATTAAGTCGACTTAAGCCAGTGTAGATGCAGAGTAGCCCTAAGTCGACTTAAAGTTGACTTAAAGGGCCCCCAGGGCTCCCCCACTGACCTCCCTGCCAGGGTGCCTGGCACAGCCAGAGCCTCGTGTGCCCCCCCCACAGTGCAGGACATAGCCCTGCCCACCGCGCTCCTATACCCTGTCCCTGTCCCTGTCCTGCTTAGTCCCCATGTACCCTGGTACAATGGGGAAGATGCTGAGCTCTCCAGCACTTTTGGAGGGGTGCCTGGGGAAAGGGGGGCACCTGACAGGTGTCTGCCTTCCCACCATGCACCACTCCCAGGTCCACCTAGCCCCTACAGGTCGACTTAGACGTCTAGTGTGGATGCTTTAAGTTGATTTGGCAAGGTTGACTCAAAGTCGACTTTAAGTCGACTTAGCAAAGTCGACTTATTTGAACAAGTGTAGACATAGCCATTGAGCTGTCTTCATGGTGCTGAGAACTTGGCATGATCCAAGAAATCACCTAAGCAGGTGTTTAACTTTAAGCATGTGCTTAGTTCCATGAAGTCAGAGGTTCTACTGACATGCGTGAAGTCTCTGTTGGGAGTGCTTTGGTGGATCTAGTCAGAGTACACCACCCAGTGGTTTTCAACCAGTGTGCCATGGGACACTGGTGTGCTATCAGAACTGTCCAAGTATGCTGTGAAATTTTGTACAAATGTAATGAAAATCAATGTAAAACAAATATTGTTTCATCTTAAACAATATTTTATCCAACAAAATTACAACTCATAGAACCCATGAAAATTAATCATCAAATTAAAAGCAAGGTATTGGTCCTTCGAATCTAAAAACAAGAACATTCTAAAGAAGGTGGTCAAAGGGAAACATTTAGATGATGTATTTTTTCTGGTGGATATGAAACATTAATACATTTGATCTTTTTTTAGCTTGTGAATGCTCTATATTGCAAACCTCTCTAATAAGACCATAACCATAGTAAATGTAAGTAAATGTGATGTTTATGAGTAATCAGTTCAGCTGAAAAAAGTGGGTGTGCCATGAAATCGCTCATCTCATTGAAATGTGCTGTGTTACTAAAAAGGGTAGGAACCACTGCTCTATACCCTGCAGGATTCAGCCCCTAATCAGAATGCCTGATCTCAGCTTAGTGCTTCAGAGGAAGACAGACAATTCCTATAGTTTTTGTCAATATAAAGTACTGGGTAGCTGATCCTGTATTTAATAAGTTCTCCATAGTGTTGTTGTTTTTTCAAGTACAGTATTCAATGTAAAACAAACAAGGAGTCAGGTGGCACTTTTAAAAACTTAACAAAGTTATTTATTGTGTGAGCTGTCTCCCACAAAAGCTCATGAGATAAATAAATTTGTTAGTCTTTAAAACTGCCATCAGACTCCTTATTTGTTTTGCTGAACTGGCTACCCCTTTGGAACTTGTATTCAGTGTGATAATTTTCACTCCACTATATGTTTTGCTGAACTCACAAGATTTTCAGAGAATGCTTTTATCCTATTGTGAAGAAGCATTTGAGATTCCTGTTTATCAAAGTCTTAAAGGGCACAGAGTATTTGTAAATGCCCATGTTAAGTGATAAAAAGGAAAACAGCCATCAGCAGGCCTACTTGAACACACAGAATTATCCACTGAGAGACAATCAATTTCAGATGATAAAAATATATATACCAAATAATTCCAGCATTTCTAAATGCTTTAACAATGTAAAACACCACTGTATATCTATTTATCCGCATATTGTTAATGTACAATTATTAGACAGAAGTAAATAAAATCTCAATGCATATATTTTACTAACTGAAACAGGATTTCCAGATAAAAGTAAATGGGAGATATTCTGTTCCCCCTCCCCCCTCCACCCATCCCCACTACCCCGGTTTTTAGTCAGAAATGAAGAAAATGTTTCTGGCCAAATCTGACCTTGAGAAAAAAGATATACTAGACAAAAAAAAAATCACACCCAATAACTTGTTATATAAAATACCTTTTGTGTATATGTTAATGCTCTGCATATGTTAATAGCTCACAAAGATTAAATCTTTGTGTTCCTCTGCTCAGAGAATATGATAATAGGTGCCTTAGAAATTGAAGATACATGTACACCTACTTATCCTAATGTACAAAGAGTACAGTAGGTTTCCATGTTTAATTTATGCCAATAACTAGCCTTAGCAGTCAAAAGAGCTGATTTAATGGCACGAATAAATGTATTTCCCTCTGGGTAGGTAGAAACAGTTTGACTCGGCTTCTTAAGAGCCTTTGTTCGTGAACATCTGTGTTCAAACTCCTGTATTTAACAGATGATGATTGCAGTAAAATAAAGATTAAGGTTTCTTATAATGTCATTGTCAAATTTTGTGGACGTCTACATAATAATTATGGGGAGGGAAAGTGATCTAACTTGTTGCAGCACTTCTATTGAGGCGATTGCTATTACAAGACCTTTGTGTGACAAATGGCATTTTTCTATTCTTTCACATTATTTTGCAACCAGCAACATACTTTATGTTAGTCTTACCAGGCTATGTCTCCAGAAGTGATCAGACAGTGAGATTTGCCTGGGCAGTTATTGAATTGCACAGGCAAGTGGGTGAAACAAAATGTTTGTTACAGCTTAAAAACACTTTTAGCTGTGAGAGTTGATTTGAATATTAAATGCTGTAAATGTTAATATGTACTGATGCCACTACACTATGCCACTTCCCAGCTGATCGGCTATGTCTACACTTGTTAATTTAAGTCGACTTAACATCTCTACACTCAAAAATTAAGTCGACTGAAAGGGGACCCTGCCAAATCGACTTAGAGTGTCCACACTGGACGCCTAAGTTGACTTGTAGGGGCTAGGTGGACCTGGGACTGGTCCACAGTGGCAGGGGGGCACCCCTTCCCAAGTGCCAGGGGGCTCAGCATTTGCCCCATTCTACCTGGGTACAGTGGGGCCTGAGCCGGACAGGGACACTGGCAGGGCATAGAAGCAGGGTGGGCAGGGCTCTGTCCTGCCCTGTGGGGGGGGCACGCCAGGCTCTGGCTGTGCCAGCCACCCTGGCAGGGAGGGCAGTGGGGGAGCCCTGGAGCCCTTAAATTGACTTTGTCAATTTAGGGCTAATTTGCATCTACACTGGCTAAGTCGACTTAATAAAGTCGACTTAGCCAGTAAAGTCGACTTTAAAGTAGGTTTTATAAAGTTGACTTTAATTTTCCTTAAATCGACTTAAGCTGCTGCTTAAATCGACTTAAGGAAAATGTAGTGTGGACGCAGATTAAATTAAATCGATTTAAGCAAGCTTAAATCGACTTAATTTGTAAGTGTAGACGCACCCATAGGGAGTTAATTGTAACTTCTTGATTCTCAACCATCCAGCCACTGCATGAGTAAAAGCTGCTGGGTTGGGCTGGGCTGGGCTGCGCTAGGCTGAAATCACAGTTTTAATTTACAGCAGCAGAAAACTTGGTACAGTTTTGCTCTTGACCAGCTTCTTTTATAACCTCGCCGTCCTCACTAGGTTGATTGATGGGAGTTTAAAGAACTCCTTTCTTATACAGTTAGGTACATAGCACCGTGTCCACTTAGTGTATTTAGTACATTGTCAGTGTTCCCCATAGATTTACTGCACAAGAATAATGTATTAAGTACAGGATCTAAGTACACAATTGGAAAAGGTGAAGTTCTTTAAACTGTATACAGTCATAATAGAAACACTGAAAGGAAAGTATGTGACTCACATTCCACAAGTTGAGAGCATGAGGGGGCATTTAACTTTGTGTTCACATAAATTTGAGTAAGGAAAATGAAATGCAAATACTTTGTCACAAAATATTTATTTGGTTTTCTGTATGTTCTATTACATAATTCTGAAATAGTCTACATTCAGGAAGACAGTTGATCCAGATGGCTAGTGGGGTCACACTAGTGAAAGCTGATGGTTCTGGAATGTATTGGCAAACAGTGGCCTTCACAGATTTTCACAATTATAGTGGTCTTTGTTAAAAAGTCACTATTTGCTTTTCCACGCATTTATAATAGGAGATAATTTTGCTAATTGTGATAATGATTGGCAAATAGTGACTTTTTAATAACTTCTTTTGTGTTTAGATGCTTAAAGACTGGAAAGTACATTGTCTAATGAATATGCAATATTGTCAACAGGAGTCCTATGGCTAAATTCCAACACAGATTTGAAATCTTACCCTTCCCCCCACCACTTGAGCCACAATAAAAAAAACAAGCACATGGTTTGTTTGAGTATTATGTCCTTTGCTAGTTAGAAATAGTGATATTCATTCTGTCAGCTTGCTAGAGTGATATATGAATGAGGATGAGTGGTCTTAACTTTCACAATAGAAAGGCTATGATATGTGGTATATGCACAGCCAGTTAAGAATTTTTTTAGGCTTTTAACAAAAAGTCTCATGAAAAACATGTCCCTTTTTCATCACAAAAAGTAGAATTTTGAAATGTTTCAACCAATACTAGTTATATGAAGATCAACAGGAAAAAGCACTGAATCTTGACTTTTCTTTCTGCAGATTGGTGTTTGCGAAGCTAAAGCTCTTAATGATAGCCATAGAATACAAGTCAGAAAAACGGGAAAGCAGGTACGTTAATGACTACAAAATCTGACAGTTTTTCAGACTGCATCATGGACAACTTGGTCCCACTCCCTTGAATGACTATAGCTCTTGTTATGCCCATGAAAGCATTTCAAAGCATGATTAATGTGGTATCACTTTACACCAGTTCACATATTACTGGCAGGCACTGCCTCCCTCCCCTTCTGCATCTAAGTTCACATAAGGTCATATCCTTTGTTAGGAAGCCCAATAGTTTAATGTACATCCTACTTCAAGAAGTGTCACTTGGTATCAGTGAAACAAATGGCTTCCATGCCATCTTTTTCACCCTGGCTGACTGCACAGGGGATCCTACCTGCTCGAACCAAACTTGCAGTGTATTTTATTGGGCTGTCAGGAATGGAAGATAGCAACAATCATGTGATAGTACAGCACATGTTATGTACTGCACGCCTTTCTCTGCATAAGAATTTAACATAAATGAGATGAGAAAGCTACTTTTAGAATCAATATAAAAATTTGGATAGTATAAATACAATAGGTAGGTGTAGATACGTACTGTGTGAGAGAGTGTTTATATATAATATGATTCAGCTGGGAAGGATTTATTTTAGCTGGAAAATCTCAATATGTCCATCCAAAAATTGAAGAAAATAATCTTTATAGTTAACAACAAATATTTACAGGCGGGAAAAGAGTTGTTTTGTTTTGTATATGAGAGCTTAATGTGTCAAAATTCTGTCATCAGAGCATTCATACCACATTCACTCTCTTTGCACCTGAGATGGTGACAAAACCGTGTGGTCTGTTGCCAGGGTGCTCTAAAAGGGCATGATGCAAAATAATTTTGAACTTCCTAACTACATAAAATATTTTGAAATATGTTAGCAGCATACTCTAGATTAATCCATTATAAGATTACAAGATGCTGCAGTAAAAATGTTAGCATGCATAAAAGTTTGTCATTTTATCTTTTTGCTAACTGATCACTTGAGAGGAGATGTTGAGTTTCTAGAGCCTTAATCTTGACCTGAACAATCAGTTCACTTCTGAAACTATACATTGCAACTTCTGACATGTTTTATATTTTTAATGTGTTATTTGTTTAAAGAATATTTAGTCATCTCTAAGTATCTATTCTTCTAATTTAAAAAGAATCTATGAAAAAGACATGGGGTATCCAACGTAGTCTGAATGTTTCCACTTGTTATGTGGATGTTTGAAGTACAGCCCCCTGTAAATGTTTGATTTTACATTATTTATTTATTTATTTATTTATTTATTACAATCCTCTGATGTGAAATGGTGTATTTGATGCTGGATTTTCTTTCTGTCCAGTATTTTTTTCAAATTAAGGGGAACCTTCTTTTAAGTCAGAATTTTGAAATGTTTTCAACTCACATGTGCTTATCTTACAACAGATATCTTCCAGTGAATAGCTCATTCTGTATTAGCTGGTTGAAAGTGAACAAGTTATTTATTTATTTATTTAATGTTTGATTAGTTGCAAAGGACATTGCAATAGAAACATTATTGGTCACTATTTAGGTGCAGTTCTTGGTTTATGCTGGTAGGCCAGCTTTCGCACTAATAAACTAGTGTCAGAATAATACTGTTCACTGTTTTAAGGTTCATTACCTTGTGAACCACCATGTCTAGAATATTTAATATATAATTAGAAGGCTTGGAAAAACCACTTTCCAGCGACATGTAACATTCATTTATAATCCTGCTTGTCCATGTGATACTGGACCTCAGTATCACATAATTCTGATGGCTGCCCTTTGTTTCTACCATATGCTTTGGCCCTGATTAAGCAAAGCACTTAAGCACGAGCTTTAAAGTACAGGTAAATAATGAATTAATAAATTAAATGATACCAATGCTTTAAAACCAGGTAATGTTCCATTGACTTTAATGGCATCTCAAAATTAAGCATATGCTTAAGTGGATTGCTGAACTCATTAGTCTCGCCAGAAATGTCATGATATAAAGCATTCATTTCTCACTTTTTAGAGTTTCTTGAGAATATTGGCTCCTAGATTCATGTCTGAAATGAAGTAGAGAGATGAAAAAGCAAGATTGCAATCAGAATAATCTGATTTTAAGCATGGGGTGCCAGTGTATTGCATCCATTATTCATCAATATTTTTTGTTTCTGTTGATTGTGGTGAAAATATCAGACCTTTTTTCCTCCAATTCTAATATCTTCAGCACTTAACTGGGCCTTAATTGGTAGTTTCTCTTCAGTGTGAATAGAAAGGCTGCCTACACCATGGGATTCAACCCAGGTTTGCACTCTTCTTGGGGAGAAGGGTTCATAATGGAGGTGTACAAATGAACCTGGTTTTATGAAACGTTTGAGAAGTTCTCCATAGTTTATATTCCATAGCAACAAAGATGTTCAGAAGGAAAAGAATATTTAACTAGATGATGCCCTTGCTTCGCGACTCAATATATCATCATGTTCCTGGGCCCAGAAATATTTTTGGGCTCCAGTGCCAATATTTTCAGGACCAATCAAAAGTTGCTCCTCTTTGAGTAGTGCCCCTATGGGTACTTCACTTCAGGTATGTGTATGTACCTTTGAGCCTTTGTACCCTTGATTTTTGTAGCTGCGGCCATTTACCCCGCAAATGCATCCTACACATTCTTGTGCCCCATACTGAGGCTATATAGGCTTGCATGGGTGAACCGCACTCAGTTTCTTCTCAACTTCGTCAGAGACAGAATTTAGAATGTACCTGTTTCCTCTTTTATTAGTAGTCTTTTATTAATCATTCTTAGTATTGGTGGGTTTATTACCTTATAGTTGTTGCAATGTTTGTTCCGATTTGATTTTTCTTTTCTTTAAAAAAAAAAGTATACATAGTTTTGTTTGCTTCTTTTTCTCCTCTATTAATAGGTGCTTCTCTTGTCATGAAGCAATCCCCATAAGTGACAGGCACTCCCAGTGCATTTGTTGTTTGGGGGACTCTCATATTCCCAGAAAGTGCAAAATCTGCATTTCTTTTAAGGGAAGGTCAACTAAGAACAAAGATATTAAGTATAGGCTCTTAATAATGGAGCTAGCCTTAAGACTGACTTCTGACTGGATGCAGAGAACTTCCCTGTACATGTTATTAGTGCCCCGTCAATACTGAGATCACAGTTACTGAGAGCTTCTAAGGTGAAGACGGTATCAAAACTGTGTTCTCTGATATAATTTGTGACTTAGGTATCAACAACTGTACAGGCAGAACTAAGAATGTCCCACTCTAAGACTAAGGAGGGGGAGAAGAGGAGATCAACAGTATGTTCCTCCTGAGAAAAGACTACTATGACCAGAAAAGAGAGTTTGGTGGAATTCACTACCATTTGGTTCTCACATCAACCCTTGGACAATGTCATCTGGAACATCATTGGTTCTCTTGTGCTCCTGGTATCACAGGCTTTCTAGTACCTGAAAGACTTCATGGTACCAAATGAGCCTGAGTCTGCACTTCTTGTGACATCTGGACATCTTTCAGTACTGAGGTCTGTTGGGTTGCTGACTGCTCATGTTTCTGTGAGACCTACCTTTTCCCAACCTCTACAATCTATGAAGAGAAGCTGTCGTCTTTGAGACAACATATGGAGGGACATCCTGATTCAGACTCTGAACTTTTTGTTCAAGTCTCTCCAGTTTACTCCAGAAGACATCATTCCCTGAGGCGGATGTAACCAAGCAGGATACCAGACCTCTGGCTACAAATATTCAGGATGACCAGTGATGGATATCTCCCCTTACCCATGCCTTTTGGTTCCCCTCATTGGCCTTACTGACTGGCACACTGTCTGGAATGGTTGATGCCTGTCAGTGCCAACCTCAGGGTAGACACTCCAAATTAGTTATATGTTCTATAATTAGATTTCACCCAAACCAGTGACAAATGTGAACTGAAGCAGTATAACAGTTTTACCATGGAACCACAGACAGTCCTCTTGGACATTACAATCTATCTTGCAACGCAGGCAAGATGGGACTTTGCAAAGATCACTAAGGATTTAGTTTGCTTCCAGTCCCAAGACACCAGTCACTTACCTCAAGCCAATTTGTACCCCAGGTTTCACATCAAAGACGGTGCTTGTAGCCAGTGCTGTAGTAAGCTAACTAAGGATTTTTAATTAGTAAAATGAAATGAGAGTTATTTACAGGTTAAAGCAGGCAAACATATGTACACAAATGAGTTACAGTCTATGGTTCTAAAAGGTGACAGAGTTGTAGCAGTCTGTCACTCCTGAATGTCTTTTAGGTTGATCCTGGGGATCTCAGTTTCGTATTTTCAGCCCTGTCAGAGTCCAAACAGCAAAAGAGATGAAAAATTTTCATGTTCACTGTCTTTATTTCCTTCCACAATTCAAGATGGTGGGATGTGCCTTTTTGCGCACAGACCTCCTGAGTCAGAAGGGGCAATTAACAAAATCTTTATATTGTGGTGTCCCACAATGGCCTATTTAGTTACTCACTGTAATTTACTTACTTTGTTACTGTTTGGTTTGTGTTATTGTTTAGTTATTTACTTTGTTAGTAACAGAACAGTAAAGTAACAGAACTAAATAGTAACACCTCCCTTTCTCTGTCCTCCTTCACAAACTCCTCTCACAATCAATAATTGACACAAGGGATCTCATTGCTCCTAAGTCTAGGAGCCATAGAACCAGTTCCATTTCAATACAGGTTCGTTCAAGGTATTTATTTTCTGATATCCCATTGTCACTCTCCCATCCCCTGCCCAAAGAAAACCCAGGGTTTGGGGGCTGTAATTAGGGGGCTGGTTTGTGACCCTTGACCTCAAAGATGCCTATTTCCACATAGCAGTTTCTTCTTCATTTCACATTCAGTCACAGTCACCAGTACAGGGTCTTACCCTTCATCCTGTCATCCAACCTAAGGGTGTTCCCAAAAGTCATGACAGTTATAGCTGCCTATCTCTGTCCTCTAGAAATAACATTCTTTCCCTACCTCAACAACTGACTCCTCAAGGGATGGTCATATCAAGATGTTTTGTTGGCAGTTCAAACAACAAATTCCCAATTCCAAAATCTAGGTCGGTAGCTAAATCTCAAATCGATTTTGACTCTTACATAGTGATTTATCTTTATAAGAGAATTTCTGAATTTGCTCACAGACAGAGCTTATTTCCCTCTCAAAAGGTTTCCTGCTCTAAAGGACCTTATCCAAAGAGTGCGGCTCAGCCCTCAAGTCGCAGCAAGAACATGTCTGCAACTGCTGGGGCACAGGGCAGCTTGCATTTTTGTGACACAAAACACCTGGTTTCATCTTTGATGTCTCCAGGGGAGACTCAGAACAAATTATATACCCAGAAACACAGTCTGAACAAACAAGTATCTGTAAGCAGCTGGATCCTTCTTCAATTTGGTTGAAGAATCCTTCCAAGGTTTGTGCAGGAATCTTGTTCAATTAGAGTCCCCCTGTAGTTATGTTAATGTCAGGTGCTTCCCTCTTGGGATGGGGAGCACATTTGGGTCTTCACCTAGTCCAAGGGAAATAATCATAACACATAACATTGCTTGCACATCAGTATGTTGGAGCTGAGTGGTCAGAACTGCTTGCCTTCACTTTCTTCCCCTACTCAAAAACAGGTTTGTGAAGATCATGACAGATGGTGTAGCCTGCCTGTATTATATCAATCATCAGCACGGCATTTATTCCTCCATGATCTGAACTGAAGTGATAAAGCTTTGGGTCTGGTGCTAACCAGTAAAATTCTCATCTCAGCTTCTTATCTCTCAGGTATGCAATACTTCATGGCAGATGACCTCACCAGAAATTTCTCATTAAATTACGAATGAGAGTTAGATTCCTGAGTCCTCAAAAAAAATATTCCTAGTTTGAGACATTCCAGAGATTGACCTTTTTGCCATGGCAGCCAACACTTAGTACAGGAAATTCTGTTCCAGAGAGGGACTTGATCACTGATCTAAAGGATACACTTTCCTTGTCACATGAACAAAAGGTCTTTTTTATGCATACTCTCCATTTCTGTTTCTGTTAAAGGTCCTCATCAAGATCAAGTAGGACCAAGCCCCAGTCATTTTGATTGCATCAACTTGGCCAAGACAAGTTTGGTTTTGTTACCTTGTCAGACTCACCTCTTGCCCTCCATGGTGGCTCCCAAACAAACCTTGACTATTGACCTAGGGTGCAAGGTCAGATGTTTCACCCATCTGAACATTCTGCAGCTACAGTCATGGTTCCTCAGACATTCTAAATATCAGAGTCCACCTGTTCCTTAGAAATACAAAATGTATTTTTAAATAGTACAAAGGAATCTAGCAAAACAAGTTACCTTCAAAAATGAAGATGGTATCATCTTTGGTTCATCCGGTGCCATCTTTCTCCTACCTTGTTATCTCATTTCACAGTCCTGGATTACCTGTTGGAATTGAAAACTTCAGGCATTTCTATGGATTCCATCAAAGTTCATTTAGTGTCAATAAGATCTTTCCACTTGCCAGTAGTAGGTTCCTTGATATTCACCCATCTGAGCACAGCAATGTTCCTGAAAGGTTTTATGAATCTTTTCCCTCAGATTAGAGTCCCTAGTGTTCTTTGGGATCTCAACCTCGTTCTTAACTTTCTCAGGAAATGACCCTTTGAGTCACTAGCTATGTGCTCACTGTTACATCTTTCCATGAAGATGTCCTTTTGATGGCCATCATTTCTGCTCGAAGGGTTGAGGAGATAGGGGCTTTAATGGCAGGCCTTCAGTTTACTGTGTTCTCCAAGGGGAAGGCATCATCAGGCTCCAATCCAAAGTTTTTACCTGAGGTTTTTGCTGAGTTTCATGTTAACCAACTCACCTTTTGTTTTATTTTTCTCCCCTGAGCCACATTAGCCTACTGAGGAGTCTGCCTTCCGTACATTTAAATGTTAAGAGGGCATTAGTTCTTTACTTGGACAAAATTAGACCATTCCAGAAGACCCCTAGACTCTTTGTTTCTATTGCAGATAAGTCTAGGGGAGCCTCCGTCTTCACTCATTGACTTGTTATATGGCTATCTGGATGCATTATCGCTTCTGAATATTTTGCTGATGTTCTGCCTACCCTACAAGTAAATGTGTACTATATACTAGATAGCAGTTTACACTGGTAGCCCTACTCAAAGATGTTCCAACTGCTGAAACCTGCAAGGCTGTAGTGTGGTCACTGGTACATACATTTTCCACCCAGTATGTCTTGGTTCACACTGCAAGATTAGATGCTGCAGTAGGCCATATGATTCCTTCTTCACTGATGGACCCTGTTCTGAAACTGTCACCTCCTTAATGGGTTAATTCTAGGAAATCACCTGAATTGGAGCACTCACTGGGATGCTACTTGAAGAAGAAGCGTTTATTCACCTATTGCAGCAGCTGGAGTTTTTTGAGATGTGGCTCCCTGTGGTGCTCCACTACCCACCCTCCTACCCCTCTGCTTTTGAGATACCTCTGCGAGACTTTGCAGAAGAGAAGAAAATGAAGGCAGTTCACTCATGCAGTCTTATATAGCTTCACTACAGGACATGAGAATGTGAAGGGGTCATATGAGAGGCAAATGGGCACTGCCTACCAAAAATCTCTGCTCAGATACTCAGGTCCACAGGCATATCTGAAGTGGAGCACCTACGAGGACACACATTTTGAAGAATTCCAAGTCAGTAACCTCTCCCAGTGTAGTGGTCCTGAAGAACTAACCAGACACAATATTTTTGTCCCTGATTTTCTTTATTATTTGTAATAATACATGTTGTTTATAGGTTTATATAAGCCAATTATATATCTGTTCCAATAATTGTGCAGACAAATACCCTTTGAAATCAGTGATGGTTTTTTTATGCAAGAACTATAGGATGAAACATACTTATGTACACATTTTACAGAGACATATAGTGAAATCCTGGTACGCTGAAATCAAGAGCAAAGTTTCCACTGACTTCAGTAGGGCCATGATTTCAGCCACAATGCAAACTCCCATTTACTAACGCAATCAACGGGTGTGTACATATTTCATGATCCTTTTTTACCTTTGTTTCTAAATTTTTGACACTGAAATTTAAAGATCTATTTTATTTCATGAAGAAAATGATTAAATCTTTTTTAATTGTAGAGCTTTAAAAATGCTTTTCTTAAAAAAAAACAACCTCCAAGTTTATGCAAATTCATATATAATGATATAGGCATATACACATGGTGACTAAAATAATTTTTTTAAATGAAATGATGAGGCTACATAGGCCATATTTTATGCCCATTACAAATTCTTCATATTGCATCTAATGCATTATTATATTTTTTTCTTATGACATTTTAAAAGTCATATAATATACTACACTTAGGTTCAGTTTTTAAGAGATTGCTCAGTTTAAAACTTGATCCTGATTTGAAATCCTCTAACATAGCTCCCTGCATCTCTGCAGAATCTCAGTTACGTAAATGGAATTCCACACGAATCTAGACATATACTCTAGTTGATTCCAATGACAGATCAGAATCTGAGTCAGCTGCTTGTGTATTTGAAAATAATTTATTCTGCTCTTGGGCTAATAATCATTTATATGGTTGGTGTTAAGATGCTTGAAAAAGGCTTCTTTAGATTTACTGTTTTTTCGATGATGCGGATGAAAAGTTTATTTCTGAAATACTATTTCTTAAACCAGTTGCAGAAACACATAATTTCCTGCATTTTAAAAAAATACAATAAAAAGAAAATCCAAAGGGTCATGCAGAGACTCTGTCTGAGATCACGACAGAAAAAAACGTGTTGAATATACCACAACCACATCAATGTAAAATGCAAAGACACAAAAAATCTCCATCTTAATCCCTCTATGCTGTTGGGTGTTTTTCTTTTCCCCCAATGTTTTTTCTTCCTCCAAGAATAAGCAAGAATGAAAGTCTAACCAACATTCTTCCCTTGTACACCCTATGTTTTACGCCTCTGTTAAGTATTCTCTTTGTCTCTCCATTTATTTGTCCTCATCCTCAGCAGAAAAACCTTTTTTTAATGTTATGGTAATTGAAGGATTTTAAATAAAGGGTTTTTTTGCTTTTGTTTTAGTGTCAATTGATTTCTATCAAAGTATTTGATTTGCAATTTTTTTCTTGTCGTTTGCAGAAGCCGAAAGCGGTATGCCCTCTTCGTTACCTTTCCTTCCAACCTCAACCCTACCTTCACTCCTTCTAACTTCAGGACTAATTCCTTGCCAAGAACTCAGGAAGATAACACCTTTGTCTATCTTTCTCTCTATATATGTACATATATATATATATATATATTCATGTGTCTGTGTGTGTGTGTATATATATATATATATATATGCATATTTATATATGAGCCCCCCAATTTCAAAAAGGAGAGAAAATAGAATCATTTTTATTTCTTTGTTGGTTCTTGTGACTTATGCACTAACTTCTTTGCAGGAATTATAAAATAAAATATGAAAAACAGACTTTTTCCCCATGGAACCATTGATGTATCTAATTATTACATTTGGAAAACAAACTGTCTGCTGTTCATCATTGTTTTTTCTCTTTATTAATTTGTTTTGTATTGTGACATGTCCTCTGTGTCTTCCAGCCTTTGTGCTGCCATTTTATCTCCATATTCATAACTTATTGACAGGTTCCTTCCTAGAATCTTTCTGTAAAATACTTGTTTTACAATACAGGACTTTGTGCTCTCATAGTTTCACCTTCCATTGACCATGACCAAATGGCTGATTTTTTTGTGCATTGTTGGTCCAGGTCAATTATAATACAGTACTCATTAAAACTACTGTACTGTTCCAATGAAGTACCTATGGGTAGTTTATGCTGTATGTTCATACTCATTTTATTACATGAACTCATTTATTGAAAAAACTCAAATGAAAGAGTTTGCTTCGTTTGTTTTTTCTTTGTGTTGGCATGTTTTGCATATTCTTTTAATAACCACATTACAGGCCTCATCTCTTGCCTACATCCCATTTTGCTGGTTTTGGTTTGAATGAAATAAACAAGGCATGCCCTACCAAGTCCCTATTTTTTTAACAGCTTATCACAGTCTTAGTGGTTGATGTCCTCTGGAGACTCCTCATTGTCAAGACATATTTCCATTTCCTCTTTAGTCATATTCTCCAACCTTCATTTCCACATGTGTTCTTCTTGTGTGTGGTGTTTATTTTCTTTTTAGTCTCACTCCACTGTGTCTTTTGAGTTGTTGTGTGAGAGGAGAGGTGGCTTCCTGTCAGCTTGGCATTATTGATATGATCCAACTGCAGAGAAGTTACTGCAACACAGCATCTTTAAGGATCTGCAGTTGTTGCACCTCTACTTGGCTTCTTGCTTTTCAGTATATTTACCTTGTGGTGAAGGCATGCTGACGCTGGCATGTTGAGCAATGTGAAAAAGTGTGGTATAAAGTGCAATTGCTTGCTCCCAGAATAAAACATATTATGCTGCTGAGTTCATTATGTCCATTGCCTTCCTAGTTGATTCATGTCTTAAATCCAAAACCCTGACTGAAGTGTTTTAAAGTGCATTGATATCAGCATAATTATTGAATGGTTCGAGTATATCCCTGGCAAAGTACCCAACATCTGTATGGCACACTTAGTAGTTGTTCTTATTAAGAACATAACTTCTGGGAGCAACATTTTGTGATTCTGTTGGCTTATAGTAACTGAGCTTTAATATACTGTGTAGCATGTAATGTTGCACTGTGTCTTTTGCTTTGACTCCTTTTTGGTGTCTTAATAGAATTTTCTGCGTATAGCTATATGGATTTCTATTAATGTCAGTTATAGAGCCCAGAAGAAAGAAGGAATGCCTATGAATTACAAGCGGTGCGCAGCTGGTATTCACACAGATCCCACAAGCTGGTTTGTGCACTTACCCTCACACATGCTTTCAAAATATAATATGAAAAGCCATAATGGTTGAAATTATATCTATAATTTATAGTTGTTTTCATGATATGGCACAATTCAGGAGGCCATTGCATTAATACTGTGCATCTCACCTGGGCACAGCATGAACCAGTCTAGATTGGTAGCTGTGTTTATATGACTGTGTGATAGCAATAGTTGATAACATCCCATTATCTTGTTTCAGTTATGATGACTATTATAATATGTGACTGTTAAATATATTGGAGTTACTATTTAGTTGAATGGGGAATGGTACAGTACATCTACACAAGATTTTAAACCAGAGTTGTCATGGCTTTTGGGTCATTGATTTAGTAAAAAATTTGCCATTTGTGCTTGATTGCGTTTAAAAAATAGACCTGTATTTTCAGGCAGAGATCAATGGCAGGTAGGAGTGTATCTTAAAAACATGAAGAGGAATATTGCTAGGTCAAAAAGGGTTCCTTGTCATGGATGTCCACAAATGTTCTGTTGTTCATTTATGTTTACATATTACCTGTTTACACTTGGGGATTAGCGATTAGCAATTAGGGATTATATTTTCAGAAGTACTTTTGTCACTTTGAAGCCTAAATCCTATTTTTCAAAGCTTCTAAGTCACTAAGTGCTTTTGAAAATTTATCCCAATGAAAGTTAGACATCACATGCTCATAACACTGGAAAATGAGACATAGTTTGACTGGTGCTGTGTGAGTTTCCCAATAAAGCTATATCAACACACCTCCATTCTGACCTACATCATTACTTTGTCTTCCAGCCCTGGGGCTCCACTCAAGGTTCCTGTTCAGGTGCCTTGATCTGCTCTCTTTTCTGCTATTTCCATCCTGGGCTTCCACATACAAATCTGCCAGTGCACCTTAAACTAATTCCTGTGCTGCGTCATTTATAGAAGTAACTTAATGAAGTAATCCAAACATACTGTACATAATATTTTATGCAAATTACTATATTGTTACACTGTATAACCAGTCCTGTCCAAACAAAGCAAGAGGTAATAAATGCATGGGTCATGATCTGTTACTGTGACTCTGGCCTATTAGGGTATTTTCTGGTGAGCCTCTACTTAGATATTGGTAGTGGATGGGTTTTACATTTAAAATACCAGAACAGAGACTCTGCAGTTCAAAACCTTTGGGTGCTACTATCAGATCAACTCCCTGGGAGCTACTATCAGATATCTCTTCCTCATGTAGGCTACTTGTAAGGACCATGACCAAATCATGTCTTAACCTTCTCTTGAAAAACTAAGACTGAACTGTATACAGTATTCCAGTAATCTCATTAATTCTGCATATAGACGGAGTACCATCCCCCTATTCCTCTTTGATAGGTCCCTGCTTATACATCAAAGGATTGTGCTAGCCCTCTTAACTACAGCATCACTGTAGGAGCTCATGCCCACTTGTTATCTACCAGGACTCTATATCCTTTAGAGAGTCACTGCATTATGTTCCCTCATCTTGCAAATGTGTCCTACGTTCTCTGTTGCTACATGTATCACCTTGCATTTGACTGTATTCAAATGCCAAGTGACCCAGATTATACTAATCCAAAGGTTTCCAAAATATTGTCTGTGGAGTGGTCCATGGAGAATTGGCTGGTCATATGATGAGGCCTCCTACTCCCTGTTTTCAACCATTGAATTGCATTAAACTAGGGCTGAAAATGCATTAAATACTTTTCTACGTAAATATCTGACTATAACTGCTGTTATTTATTGTTAATAACCACTGATGACACAGATTTATTTTTTATCCCATCACATATGCAGTCACAAATCCTTAGATTCTTGAGATCCACTTGGAAAAAAAAATTATGCCCACGACCCAACAATTACATCTTTGAGCAAAGCATTCCAGTCTTTTGCTGGCGGCAGCCGGGGGTGCCACGACCCAGTGCCTGAGGGTCTGTGACCCAGTACTGGGTCCCAACCCTAAATTTGAAAACCACTGATCTAGTTCAGTACAAGATCTTCGAACAGATATGAAATCTGTTCATGTGAGTTAGTATTTTATATGCATTAAAGGTGAAGGTGGAAGCATCACCTAAAGTTAAGTTTACCTGACACTTCCCAGTACAAGACCCTGTTTTCATGGGTTTGTCATTTTGACAATTTTTTACTGTTTGGAAGGAAATTTTCCATGCTGGGTATCTGCTTCCCCTGACCCATCTATTTCCAAGAATGAGATTAAAGAAAAATATGTTCTTTTGCTCATTTAAAAAAAAAAATTAACAGCCATTTCATCTCGCATCTCCATGCTTTGGAACAAGGGCTTGACATTTGTCCTAGGGCTTACCAGTGAGTCAGGGATATACCTTTTGGTCTTTCTGTGGAGAAACACATGCAGCTATTAACATCTGAAAAATCAATTTGCATGTGATCAGTAGAGATTTGTTAGTATTTGGCAGCAGAGTTCTCAGACTATTTCATCTGCACTGAGCAAGCTCCATCCCAGGTCAATAGGGGCTGAGTAGAACTTTTCCTGAAATTGCTTCTTCTGGATTCTGTGGACTGCTTTGGTAGCAGGTGCCAGCATTGAGAAGAGGCAAAATGGCACTCTAGTGTTCTCATTGCCTCCCCTCTCCCACTTCTGCTGACACCTGGGCAGTATTGAGGAGGAAGAAGTTTAACTCAGATGCAGAGGAGCCACAAGTCCAATGCCACAGTGGAAGAGTTCTTTAGGACAAAGATGGGAAAGCTGGAAATTTGGGGCTGGGGAAGGAGACAGTGACTGAGAAGAGAGTGGGAATTGGAGACTGGGACTGGCTAGTTGTGGAGTCTGGGTCTAGGATGAGGAAGTAAGGGAAAAACCAAGACAGACAAGGAGCTGTGAGGGAAGGGGAGAGAGAGAGAGAGAGAGAGAGAGTAGGGACAGGCTGGAGAGAGTGGACAGAAGGGGTCAGGTTTGAGTTGGAGAGGAGCAGAAAGGTCTGTGACCACAAAGGAACACTCCCGTCCAGAATCTGGAATGGAATCCATCATTCTTGAGTCTCAAATATTTTTCTGTCAGCAAATAAATGTGAACCCCAACCCTTGGCAAAGTCTGTCTCATCCACATCTAGTGGATGCCAATCTACTGTTGCTATCCATTTTTCTGTTACCGTGAGTAGCAGAGGTCTGTAAGGCAACTCTAGAGGTGCCAGTCATGCGGGTGTCAATATGATTCCATGGGATGGAATATTTGTTGTTTTCACTTTTCTTTTTTAAAATTTAGAAGAGTGTATTAACCACCATGCCCCCCGCCCCCCCCCCTGGCCCCTAGCATCCCCAGCACATGAAAAGAACACTGAGCATGCCAAGTAAATCATTCAAAAGTTAGATGTCAGACTTAAGGTTAACGGTGCAGCTTTAATTCAGTCCCCTTGTGCACACTTGTGACAGGGTACATGCTTCCTGCTGGATGGGCACCTCCGGGTGATGATGTTTTGGGGAATGAGGCTGAAGAGATCCCCTTCCATGGCCCATGCACCTTCAGTCTACCAGCCACTCGACCCTCCAGCTGGCTGCCTTAGTCCAATTCAGCCCCTCTTCTGGGGGAAGTCCCACTCGCCATATCTGGCTTCTCAGTAAGTCCTCAGGCCAGTGAATTCAGTGCCACTCCTTGCACTCTGGGAGAGCAGGAAGGGGCCCGGGCCTGCACACTTCCCTATGACCACAATACCAGTACCATCTCCCTCCAG
The DNA here is from genome assembly GCA_007922175.1 of Pelusios castaneus. Classification (NCBI taxonomy): domain Eukaryota; kingdom Metazoa; phylum Chordata; order Testudines; family Pelomedusidae; genus Pelusios; species Pelusios castaneus. Next base: position 52,360,355 of record ML685755.1, read on the forward strand.
TCCATTCCGCGCTCTCTCTCTCCCTGGACCATTTTCCCCATGGCCCCCAGTCTCATGCACAGACCCTCAACCTGGGTCACTCCACAGCCTGGTCCTTTTGTAACCCACCTGTCCTGTGCTGGCCCCTTGCCTCTGGACCACTCTCCGGACCATTGCTGCTGTCTTCACTCTCTTCACTTCTGGTCAGCTCCCAGTGCATCCCCAGTGAGCTGTCCATGGTGCTGGCTCCCTCAGCCTGCCAGCTAGGGAGAGACCTTTCCTCCCTGCTATCCTAACCCAGACTGACTGGGTTTCCCTTGCTGCTCCCTTTTTGCTGGGAACCAGGACCTTGATTGGCTCCCCTCACAGCAGTCTCCCATTGGCTGCTGCTCCCTGATCCCTGTAAATCCCTTCAGGACCAGTACAGGACAGCCACTCCATCAGAATACTTATTACTGACGATCTTTAATTACATACTTTTTTCAGGACCTCTTGCCTTTTACAATGCACAGGATGGACTGCCATTTAGGAATGAATTGGATGTTGTGTATAGATGGAGGCCGTTGTCTATAGGATCCCTGCCTCATTTGTTGCAGAAGTAGAAGCTGTGCCGTGGATGAGGCAAGGGAGGCTTTGAATATATGCTATATAATGCTAAGTACTCTGAAAAAAAAAGGCATTTGTAATCTCAGAACAGGTACCTAAAATGAGTGGACACTTTTGACCTTAATCTCCCATTGCCTCAGCTCCCTATCTGTAAAATGGGGATAGCGCCACCACTTCCCACCTCTCTTCTCTTCACAGATGTCTTATGAAAAATTAAAGAATGAATGTTTAGGAAACACTCAGATACAGTAGCACTGAAAAAAACTCATGAGGTAATGAGTAATTCTGTATTCAAAGCAGGGTTTCCTGAATACAGCCACATGTCAAGCAGTAGGGATAAAACAGACTATTGAAAAGCTTTTTCTTCATGAGCAGGATTCATCCTATGCATTAAATGAGTGTGGGAGCCTGAGCTAAAAGCAGTATGTTATCATGACAATGAGAACTGTATCATAAAATATATGCACAAGGGATTAAGTTCAACAGGCAGCCTTAAGTCTGACATTATCTAACATCTAAATGCTGATTTTGCAAGCTAACAGTTCTTGTCGCATAGGATTTTTTGTGTGCATATATGTGTGTGCATCTATAGGTGTGCATGTGTATATGCACATTCTGTACATAAAAATACAGTATATGAATACAATCTGTATTTAACAAAAGGATTCTATACTAACCAGCATTGTGCAAATCAACAATTTATTAGTGACTTAGACTAGCTAAACATTTGGTCCTATATATTCCCCCAAATAATAAGGCTATAAATCTTCAGCATTGCATACTCTTGCAATGTTAGTACCTTATGTTCATTCATATAGATGTCTTTTCTATTGCTACATTGGTTTCTTTCCCGAAGAACAATGTCTGATAATGGCACAAGCATCAGAGTTGCTTATAGTCCTTTTCTACTGAAAGTCTTGCATGTGTACTCTTCCTAGAGTAACTAGATAGCAAGTAGGAAAAATTGGGACAGGGATGGAGCGTGATAGGCTTCTATGAAAGACAAAGCCCTGAACATCAGAACTGTTCCTATAAAATCTGGACATCTTGGCACTCTAAAACTTACTGTTTTTTAACTTACAAAGATTAAACTTGACCAAAAAAAGGTATAAACAGTTGACAAGCTTTATTAAGCTTTTTGTCAAGTTAAGAGCTGAGTTACATTATATTTCATAGTAAAACATGTTGGGAAATAAATACGGCTGCCCGGTACCTTACAAAATTGCCTTAACCAAAAATACTCTAGTTCTAAATCTTGCATGGTGCACCATTATTTTATACACAGACAGATCAACACACAGTGTTAACAACTTACAATTTCTTCCATCAAACTCAGATGCTCACATTCCATCAAGGTGGCTCGGTTATTTTGTTTTCTTCCAGGAGCTGCATACTCATTTTTTAATGTTCAACTCATTTTATGTTTTTCTCAGAAATGGCTACTGGTTGTCTTGTACCATTCCCCTTGAGTGTATGTGCGTATTTATTATATTATAAATAATATAATATATACAGATGGGGTCCCATTATTTCTCATTTCAGTAGAAATTGGGACAAAGATGTTTTAAATGGCTTAATTTGACAAATGACTCTTTGTACTGTTATCAAGTGGTGCTTTCCTTGGGGAATCTCTTCCCTTTTCACCAATCATGAACTTTTTCACCAGCCTGAATAAGAGAGCCAAGAAAGCTAAACTCTCATGAAGTGAGTTGCAGCCCACGAAATTTTATGCCCGAAGAAATTTGTTAGTCTTTAAGGTGTCACAGGACTTTTGTTGTTATTGCTATGTACAGACTAACATGGCTACCCCCTCTGGAACGCCACACGTAGCTTTTCTGAGAAGCTTGTTTTTGTAAAAGGAGCTCATTATTGAATGACTAGAACTTAAGGAAGTAATGACATAAGCGCTGCATTGATGATATGACTTTAAGGGAAGATGCATGATTGCTACAATTTCAAGTTCTGTAATGATACCTATTCTTGATGTTGAAGCAGTGATCCAATTGGAAATTTCAAAGAAGAATGCCTTCAAATTTCCTTATAACCTTTCCTGATTAGTGGGTCCCCTAGAGTAAAACAAAAATGGAGAATTTGAAGCACTCAAGTAAAACTGATGTAAACTCATAGCTTTGTCTTTTTGTTTGTTTGTGTTTCGTTGAGCAGTATATTAATCAATCCTGGAAACCATGTCAAGATTCAAGAAGGTACTTTGGGATTCTTCATTGCAAGTGATGCCAAAGAAGTAAAAAGGTAATTTTTTTTATTTTAACCTTTTAATTGAAAAAATGCAGCCTCTACCTTTAGTTTTATTCTTGACATTTAGCGCTTCATCCCGACTCCTGTGGAAGGCAACAGAAGGATTCACATTTCTTCAGTGGGGGTTGAATTGGATCAAACTTTGCCTTCCAGTATGTACATGACTCTCTTTTTGGACCCTTCCCATGGTCAAAAAACTTTAACTGAAGACAAATGAAAAAGAAATAATTTTGCACCAATGAAGAAAAAGAGTCAAAGAGAAGTTAAGATGCGAAGCTTTGTTAACCTCTTAAAAAAACCCAAAACAAACAACCCCTCCCTACTCCCCTCACACACCATCTTTGGATTCTCTGCTGCTGTAACTTAATTTTAGTAGAGTTATTTGAGAAGAGAACCAGGTCCCTAGTTTTGGCCCAAGGTCTAGGTGTTCCGAGAAATTCTTTCCTATAAGGACAATTTCAGCAAGTCCAACCAATATTTGTTGTGGGCAAGCTGAGCAGTGTTCATTCAGCTTTACGTGACATCTTTGTCACTGTTCTTTATCAGAATTGTATGCTGTGTAGCCATGTAATAATAAATCAAATTACAGCTGAGCAGTACTTCCCATCCAATGTGGGGTACCTGACCTTGTTTAGCAGACTAAGCATTTGGCTGCATCAGTGAGATTAGGCAGGGGGTCAGCAACCCAAAAGATAAGAAGAGCCATTTAAAAAAATTCCTTCAAGAACCAAGTGATTTGAGAGTCACAATAGCTGTGGGGAACTGAGCCAGGGCACATGTCACAGGGTCCCCTGGCAGGAGGAGCCCAGAACCAGGAGTGGGCCACCTGCAGGGTTCCCTGGTGGCAGGGAGCCCAGAGCTGCAAGAGGGCTCCAGAGCTACAGGTTACAGACCCCTGGATTAGGGTTTGTTATTCCTCAAACTACAGTTAAGCTTGGCAGTCATGCCTAGCAGGCATGGCATTATTAAACTCCAGTGCACACCCAGTGCTTCGTGATCATGAAGTCTTTAGGAAGATAAAACAGTAATGTCAAAAAACTATTCCTAAGGTACATACATTTTTAAAAAGCAAAGAAGTAATTTCTTGCCTGGTCCCTCCCACATCCACAACCCCACCTGAAGTGCATTACCCCAAAACAAAAAGGAGATAATCTAATGTGGAATGTGGAAGAAATAGAGTTGACTGCAGTTTTTATTTTTAAATCATGTTGGACTTGAGATCAAAAATCAAGTTGTTATTATCAGAACTGGCCACTTTCTCCCTCAGTAACCATTCTGTCTTTTAGGTCATAAAGCCTTCTTCTAAAGTGCACCTGTGCACACAGTGGGAAGCTGTCTCCCAGAATCACCCTCCCCTCCTCAGCCGTATTGTTGTGTCAGGTACACCACAATGATAGGACCTATATCTGTCTACAGTACAGAGGCCTAACCACCACAGATTCCTGAGTTCTTGCAAATAGACCTGCTCTGAGTCTGGCTTAGGCATATCAGGCCAGTTTAGCACCTGTCCGGCCAGAGGGCCCCTTTCAGCTAGCTGCAACATATCAGAATTATTATAAACATTCTGACCTCCAGTTGCCTGCAAACAAAAACCCAATTCTTCCAAATGGCACCCACAGTGGATGCCAGCAATGTTGAATGGTGCATAAGTGATGCACTGAGAGAGGTGAAAGTCACCCCTTGATGAAGTCTAGTCTGCCAAAGAAGGAACATTCTTTCCCAACTCCACATCTAGCAGTCATTTGCAAGCCAGGGGATGCTACTTACCTCCATCAAAGTGACCCTACCAGTTCCTTCCCAATAAACATTTCCCAGCAACCAAACCAACCAAAGAGGGGGAAGGGGCACCTCTTCTGGTCTCCCTCCCCTTGTAACTGGCCTCTTAGGGAATGTCTCCTGGTTTCCGCCAGTGGCAGTGAGAGGAAAATTAGGCCCTCTGGCTATGTCTCCACTTGGAATTTTAAGTCGACTTAGTGTGTCCACATTTAAAAATAAAGTCGATTTAAAGGGGAACTTAGAGTCGACCTAGAGCGTCTACACTGGATGCTCTAGGTTGACTTTGTGGGGCTAGGGGGACCTAGGGCAGGTCCATGGGGGCAGGGGGAGCCCCCCTTGTGCAATGCCAGGGGGCTCAGCCTTTGCCCCATTGTACCTAGGTACAATGGGGCAAAGGGGGTCAGGGACCCTGGCAGGGCATAAGGGAAGGGTGGGCAGGGCTCTGCCCTGCCAGGTGGGGGGGCCATGCCAGGTTACCCCTGTGCCCTCCCTCCCCCAGCAGGGAGGGCATTGGTGTAGCCCTGGGGTAGCCCTAAATCGACTTAGGGCTAGCCCATGTCTACACTGGCTTAAGTTGACTCTAGGGAGTCAACTTAAGCCTTAGGTCTACTCAAAAGCAGGTTTTATAAAGTTGACTTAATTTTCATTGTCGACTTTATTTTCCTTAAGTCGACTTAAGGAAACTGTAGTGTAGACGCAGGGTAAATTAAGTTGACTTAAGCAAGCTTAAGTCGACTTAATTTACCAGTGTAGACGCAGCCTCTGAGTCTACTTCCCGATCTGTACAAATGGACAGAATAATACTGAAGTACTTCGAAGGGATGAAGACCAGACTGTTAAATGTATGTCCAGTGCTCTATTAGTACTGCGCATCCCAAGAGCTAAATGTCAGTTTAAGTCCCAGCCCTGCAAAAAGCACACAACTCCCACAAATGCTCACAAGTAATGGGTCTGCTCCTCATCTCACTTGCACCAATTCTAGACAGAGGTAAGCACAGCAATGTTAGTCTTGTTACCCCTCAAAAGGGGACAACATGTGTTTTCCTCAGTGTCACATGGTGGCCCTCCTTGGGCTAGAGAGCCTGGGGATAAGATGGGCCTGATTATATGATTATATGATTAGGGGAAATCTAGCAATCCCAAGTTAAAAGACAGCAGGAAGCTACAGTTTGAAGGGCCTGAGACTGGGATGAAGACAGGGTGAGTTTGGGTTCTCTCTCTTCAAAGACTTTGTTATATTTTGACCTGTTTGGTGAGAGACTTGAAGGGGTTGAGGCCTGAAGGGCCTGTGTTTACCTAGAAGACTAAATGAATGAGATCTCTTCTTGGGATTGTTTGAAGTTATTTTTTATCTGGAGAAAGTTCTTACAATCCCTGAGGAGGGGGAAACTGAGGCCCAAAGGGGCATACAGGAGGCATTTGACTCAGCTGGTTTGTAGGGGACAGAGCGCAGCACAGCCGGAGCCTTGCCCTTTTCTGTCTCCAGCACCACCTTTGGGAAAGCTATTACTGTGGGCACTAGCCTCAGGAAGCTTCTGTGCCCAGCAAGCAGTTCTTGTTCTTTCTCTTAGTTGCTTTTCTTTTCCATGTGCACAAGGCTATTCACATGCTATCACCATGATGCGAACCTGTGTACTTATAAACTGCTTTAGCCATGCAGTTCCCCATGGAAGTCAATAGAGACTGCACAGGGAAAAACCTTGAACAGAACTTTTGAAAAGACAGAAGGTGAAGAGTGAAGATAATAATGAGAGTAAATTAACTCAGCACTTGTATATCAATTTCCATCCATGACAACAGCAAGTTGAAGCAGAACTCCCTACTCTGCCTTGCCTCTTCCAAAAGTCTTTGGCCAGAAATACACCTGGTTGATGCCTGTCTCCCTTCCCACTTTGTCTAGCCATTCTTAGATGTACTTCAGCTAACAAAGCCATCTAGTAAAATTACTAGTTTCATCAGCTTACCGTAATTCAGTGAATCAGAGTTAGAAAAAAAAATGCTCCAAAAATTGAGAGAAACTGACTCCCCCTTGATGAATTCTTTGTCTTTGGTTTCAAACTCTGCTTTAATGAGATCTGAAGAGAGGGGTTAGGGGGAAAGATTCTAGGAGAGCAAAATGCAGGATTTTATTTTTTTTAACCCACGTACAATAAAACAAAAGCAAATGTATGTTATAGCCTTGTAACTCAAATTAATTTTTTTTTGGTTTGTGTTATATGCTCTAATGGATGCTGGCACGTCTTTTAAGTGAGAACTATACCAGACTGCATTACATATTTAACACTCTTTATGCACCATAATTTGTAGTGGGGTGACATTGTATATTGCTAAAACTATGATTTTTTTTTTGTTTTTAAATAGGTATCTATTACATACTTTTACTTAAGGATTTATTGTAGAGAAGAGCTGTATATAAAATGTTGAGTGCTAATGTATCAGATACCATATGAGTGATGTCTTAATTATTCTTTATCCACTTACATTTTATTATGCATTATGGAAATCCGTTTGTTTTAATTCTTTCATCAATATGGTCGTTTCATTTTAAAAAGCATCTCAGTCACATATTCTTGGCTTTGCCCTTTGGGTATGTTTGTATTGCAGTCTGCAGTGTGATTGGAGCATGGGTACACATATCTAAGGTAGCTTTACTCAGGCTAGCACAGCTAAAAATATCCATATAGATGCAAGAACATGGGCTTCAGTGCAGGCCAGCAGCTTGGGTCCCTGTCTTATGCAGCCCCTGCTAAAGCTGAAGCCTCTATTTATACTGCTGTTTTTTAGCCATCTAGTGCAAGAATATCTATCCCAGTTGTCTTCAACCTGGGTGATACCACCCATTAGTGGGCGTTTTTTGATTTTTGGTGGGCGCTACAAAAATGAAGGAAGGAGATAATGGCCATGCTCATCCGGCTGTAATTTATAAAAAGTTTGTATGAATGAATAATGAATAAATTTTGTTTGAATGAAATTTGTTTGATGTATAAAAAGTAACAGTTTATGTAGGTGGGCGGTAAACTTATGGCAAATGTGAAAATATTGAAAAACTGGGCACCGATCCAAAAAAGGTTGAAGACCACTGATCTATCCAAACATCTATCACACCCTGGATTGCAGTAAAGATATGCCCATTGAGTATCATGCATCACATATACTAGGACCTTAGTTCTGCATTGGGATCTAGCAGCATGGACCCCACACCTGTGTATGTCATTCTAAACTTGGAGGGATTTGGGGAGGGGTCTGTGCTAAAGTATCCTGCTTCACAGCTGGGGCCTACAGCTGGATTAAATGGCTGAAGGGTGAACTGCAAAACCTGGAGAGGAATTGTTCACTTTTTCTGTGGCTTTGCATCCCCTTGATTTGCTTGGGAAGAGAACGAGATTCTGGAGAGAGAATGTTCTGCAGCAGAAATTTTAACCAATAGGGTTAGTAGGAAAATCTGACAGGTAGGAGGAAGTTGCCTCCTTGGAGTCCATATGGTTCAGAGAAGAGTAGAGTAGAGCTGTTCCTGATCCCAATTCTGCTTCTGATGGACTGGCTTGACTATATTATTTAGCTAGTTCTCACAGCAGGTTTAGAACTCAAGTATCCTGCCTATGAGTGCCATGCTGAATCCACTAAACCCTTCTGCCTTAGAATCATAGAACTGGAAGGGATCATGAGAAGTCGAGTCCAGTCCTCTGCGCTCATGGCAGGACCATGTATTATTTTAAACCATCCCTGACAAGGGTTTGTCTAACTTGCTCCTAAAAATTTCAAATGATGGAGATTCCACAAACTCCCTAGCCAACTTATTCCAGTGGTTAATCACTCTGACAGTTAGAAATTTTTTCCTAATATCCAAACTAAGCCTTCTTTGCTGTAATTTAAGCCCATTGGTTCTTGTCTGTCATCAGTGGCAAAGAATAATTTTTCTCCCTGCGCCTTGTAACAACCTTTTAGGTACTTGAAAACTGTTACCATATCCTCTCTTAGTTTCCTCTTTTTCAGATTAAACAAGCCCGGTTCTTTCAATCTTCCTTCATAAATCAAGTATTCCAGACGTTTAATCATTTTTGTTACTCTTTGTTGGACTTTCTCCAATTTGTCCACATCTTTCCTGAAATGAGAGACCCAGAATTGGACACACTACTCCAGTTGAGGCCTAATCAGCTCAGAGTAGAGTAGAAGAATCACTTCTCATGTCTCCCTTACAATACTCCTGTTAATACATCCCAGAATGGTGTTCTCTCCCCCCCCCACACACCTTTTTTTTTTTTCGCAACGGTGTTACACTGTTGACTCATATTTAGCTGGTGTTTCACTATGACACCCAGATTCCTTTCTGCAGTACACCTTCCTAGGCAGCCATTGCCCATTTTGTACATGTGCAACTGATTCTTCTTTCCTAATAGGAGTACTTTGCATTTGTCCTTCCTGGCACTTAAACTCTTTGGACCAAATTCAGATGTTTGAATTAAATTAGTTTGAATTGTTCCATGTAGATTACATTCACAGTTTGAATTAAAACCTCTTTTAGTCTATGTACCTTCCCATCAACCTAATATACACCAGCTGTACAGATAGGTAAAGAGTCTAAGTGGATATCAAGCAGCAAGAAGAAGCTACAAATTTAAGTAGGGAGGGAACTACTTATAATTGTGATATAATAGCAAAAGATTTTTGTAATTAAAATGCAAAATGCTCCTGAACCTTTACTTAAAAAGGTCAAAATGAACAAAAAAAAGTTTCATTTCCCTATCTGTTCTCAATAGAGTTCTAGCCAGGCCATTAACAGGAAGTAGCAGATGTGGCTTGAGAAAGCTGATTCTGGCAAGGCTTCCAGTTGTTCTGGAGACATAAGAGTTTTGGATGGTCTACAGACACGTAACCAAATACTGAGGCTGATATCTGAACCAAATCTTTAGATGTTGTTGGGTTTCCCATTCCTAATTAAAAACACCAGCTATAGGTTGATTGTGGAAAATATCTATTGCCTGCAGGTAGGTTGGCAGTTAAAATATAAGCCTGAGAGATTGGACACGTGATAGACTGGCTCTTTCTCCATGGGCAAGTCCCTTCATTTCTCAAGGCTCCAGTTCTCCTTTTGTATTGTGAGGATTATAACATCCACTGTAAATGTCCCTGACTTGGGCAGGTGGGGAGGTCCTCTCCTGCCATCATTCTCCTCGGGAGGTCACACCTCCCAGTCCTTGTATTTATTGAGGCACCTCAGCAGAGAGAGGAGTCTAGCCCTACAAGAAGTCCAGCCCTCAGGCCGAGTGGAGAGAAGAAGCAGTCCCTGGCCCTGGCCAGGGTGAATCAGTAATGCAAAGCCCTCAGGGCAGGTGGGGGCAGGAGCAATGAAGGGCAAGGCAGGACGAGCAAACAGTTAGGGCCAGGCCTTAGGAAGGGCAAGGCAGGCAATGTAAGTAGACTCAGGATACGAAACAGGGTAGTAGGGTGATAAAGGCCCACCCAAGTCCATTGCATCCCAGCCTCGGGACCTGGCAGTGACTGAGTGTCCCATCACTGAGGCAATGGGGCTCCAGGCCAAACACATTGCCTTGATTACAGGCCACAATAAAGCCTGACTGGTATTTGACCTCCCTGGCCTTCCTCCTCCCCTTCCCCAGATGTATCTGTCCTCTGAGTCCCTCCATTTCCTCAGTGTGCTCTCCCAGGGAGCGGTTCCCGAACCCCTCAGCCTCGTCAATTGGGGGCAAGTACAATAGCTCCTCAGGACCATCAGCAGAGGGCAGCTCCTCCAGGTCACAAGGGCCAGGTGATTCCTTTGGTCCACAGGGTTCCTGGTCTCCTGCCGCTACTCTGTGTCATCAGAGGATGGCAGCTTCTCCATGTCACAAAGTCCCAGTGGCCCCATCAGGCACACTTGGCTTGGGCCAGTCTAGATGATCCTCAGGGCCCAGGCGATCACCAGCTCCAGCAGTTCCTCCCTGAGGTATTGGCTAAGCTCTGATCCCAGCACTCGGGGAGAGACAGCCTTCTCTGGAAAATTCTTCTCAACTGAGGTGAACAGCCGGCCTTTTATACCTCCCCTTCCTGTCCTGGCTGGCCCTCTACTTCTGCTCAGGTGGGGGTGGACTGTTGGCCCTTACAGCCTCCTTTAGGTAATATCCTGCAACAGAGCATGGGAAAACACTCAGAAATATCCCTGCAGGCTCTATTACCCCTGCACATAGTAGTAGTCACTCACTCTTTTCATGTGCTTCTGAGATCTGGAAGATGGATTATGTCCTTCCTTGTGCCAGGACAGTACAATGCTCTCTGTGCCCTCTCTCTCTATAGAGCGTCCCTGCACAATTTGAAGCATTATTAAGCCTTTGATATTTTTGTCTACGAAGATTAATAACAGCCCATTCATTTGCATTGTAACCAATTATAGTCATTTATGCCCCCTGGGTATTTGTTGCTCATTTTTCTTTCCAGTACACCAGGATTGCAGGGTCTTCTGTTGCTATGGCCTCTCCTGTTTCTAGAACCTACACCTCAAGTGCAGGAACAGTATTACCTGAACAGCCTGTTTTGGCCTCAAAGTCCCCCTCATTTCCTTCCATCTGACTTTGTAGAGAGGAGTTTGGGTCTGAGGACGTAGACAATGGGGAAAGTTTGGCAGATGCTGAAGTGCTGGTATGTCCCAGTTTGTTGGGCCAGCAGAAGTACATGTATGTTACAACAGCCCAGACTGACTCAATTAAGCAGTGTGACCTCCATGAAATGTGCATGTGTCTCAGCAATAGTCTGCGACATGCTGACATGACAGGCATGTGAAATTTCCCGTGGGCAGTTTGATTTATGTTCATTAAAACATAATTTTATTTTAATGATATGTAAAGTTGAATCGCACCCTTATCGTTCCTCACCCTGCATTGTGCACACTTTACCTAGCAGTAGCTCTTTGATACCACAGTAACAGGCAATATGTAAACGCCTAAACAGACTGAGAGATAGGCAGGTCATCTGATGAATTACATAGGTTTGTTGCTTTGGGATTTTTGCTCGGGGTGTTTTATGCTGAGAAAACCAGTGTGATTCTGCTCTAATTGAACCTGATGGCAAGGAAAAAAGTCTGATCCAAGATGACTGCAGTCCTCATATTTATTCACTGCTTTTTTTAAGAGCCTGATTTTCAGACACTGGCTTCTATTTTAAACCTGATATTATTGCCCACAATTTAGGTCACAGTGATATTGCAATTTCTGATTGCACCAACCGATACGGAGGCCTGTTGGAGGCTAGACTGAAAACTTGGCCCTAAATTCTTAGCCGTCCTTCTCCAAATTCACATGGTTTTGAATTAGTGACTTTCAGGTCAAGAACAGTGAACACATGTCATACGTGCCTAGATGATCAGACTCATTAGATGCCTCTTTCAAAGATGAAAGGCAAATGATCTAATCCATTGTGTCATATTTATCAACCCTTCCCCTAATTATTTTTCAAATGAAAGTTTATTAAAAGAAGCACTAACTTGACTCATAGTCTTGTGTTTGAAATTAATGGTCTTGCAGCAAACATTTCCTCCTTTTAAATGTCTAAACCTTTCCAAAGATTAAAGGAAATTAGTGCTGGCATGTTTCATTAATTTGGCAATGTAGCAGGAGGAAATGTGGGACTAATTTCATTTGTGTGGATTAAGAAATGTGTCAGTTTTTCTGTTCTGTCTCTCTAGGGCATTTTTTTACTGCAAGGCCTGTCATGATGACATCACGGATCCCAAAAGAATAAAAAAATGTGGCTGCAAACGGCGTAAGTAATATTTCGTCTCCCTCCCTTCCCCTCTGCCCCGCATCACTCCAGGAACTGCTCAGCCTTAAGGAATCTCTTTAAATGAATTTGTGTTTTACACAGTGGTGCAGAAAGGGTAGGAAATAAATACACGGCAAGCCTGCTAAATGTCATTTGTAATTCCTCCATGTGAATATTTTTAAAATTAAATTTCACACCACTCACTCACACCTGCAGCTTCATTACGATGCCTGTTTGTATCGAAAGTTAGCAGAGTTCAGATAATTAAATCAAGAGGAATCTGTGACCATGTCATTTATTTGTGGGGGTGGAAGGCTCTCAGTCTGAATAGATGAACAAATTTATCCAGATAGGGTCAAATTTGGCCCTGGCTTAAACCCTGTTAAAATCCAAAATGGGCTTCTCTGGGGCATAATGGCAGAATCTGGGCCTTTTATAATATAATTTAACAGATAAAGCAAGAACCAAATAAAGAACACTTAGCGATGTAACAGTATTGAAATAAAATACAACAATGAGTCCCATAGGCTCCATCCTGCTGTCTTTCTGCATAGGAAGTCCCAGAGTCAATGAGAGTTCTCTGTGCAGAAGTGAAGAACTGGTCTCTAAATAGGACAAAATTCTACTTTCAGATGTACTCAGCAGACTTCAGTGTTTATCATCTGCTTTAGCCACAGTCATAGAACTGTGATTGACATCTGTGGGAGATTTGTGAGTGCAGGGAGAACAGATCATTGGAATTGAGATTTTTGTGGGTGTGTGTTTATCTTTATGCATGAATATCTCTGGCTCTTTAATTTTGATGGACTTTCTGCTGTCACACTACCCAAACCACATGCCCATACAGTGGCCCAGAGATGGATTTGACCCATGAAATATTTGCAGGGTAGATTTCAAATGCAGAAATGGGGACTCCTTCTCTCCATGGATATTTAAATATCATGTGTACACTTTACAAAGATGATTTTCTGCCATTAAAAAGCACAGGAAGTCCAGAGATCCTTCTTAGGCTCACAAGAAAGGTGGGATGGACTGTTTTAGCTGTGCCTGTCCATACTTATGGACTACTGATTGCTGTTGTCCCGCTACAATTTTGGAATTTGGAAGAAAGGGCTGGACTCGGGCCTTCGAACGCCAGGAAGAGAGTGTACTTATACTTGATCCACAACAGAAAATGGAATTCTTTAATACAATACAATTCGAGTTCTTAAGGACAACCTTCCTCTTCTCTCCCAAAAACCCCACAATTATAGAGAGCAAGGTTTCTGCATTGTTTCTTTAAGGTAGAGTAATAGAGACAGAGAGCAGAGACTTTAATGGAGAATGGTAGCCCAATAGCCACAATGAATGCCAAGTACATGGAAATTGAATATATACACGCTTGATGTGGAAGGAATGCATGCATGTTCCTAACATACTGAAAAAAAAATCAAGAACAGATTAGCTATATGAAAATGTGATTCTGGAAATGCCATCCAGCTCGGTTAGATTGCTGAGTCTGTTCTGGTCAAGCAAGTTAAAAACTGTGTGCAGGTTCCTATAACACACAAAGTTAATTTTTTTCAAGATTTCCCAAAATACTAGGGAAGGAGAAACATGTAAGCAGAATAGTGGGGTGGCTGTTGCCTTCCCTGCCCTTTATGTATTTTTGTCTCCCCCTGCCCAACCTTTTATACCTGTAATACTATGCTGTGCATTTGCTTGTAGGCTTTTATCAAATTCTCCAAGAGACTTGATATCATTTAGATGTGAGACCTACGTATTTAACTTGACTATATTGCAGTATGCGAACTAGCAGCTACAATATAAAGGGAAGAAGCATGAAACAGAATAAAATGTTCAAATTTGGGAAGCGGGGAGAAGAAAACTGCTTGGAAAGAGCCCAACCAACACAATATAAAATAGCAGTAAGGGCACATAAGAGCTAGAATGACAGCCTCTGCATGTAGCACTAGGATGCTCCAAATGACATGGTCACAACATCAGTCCGTTGCATGAAAGGGTGTTGGACAGATGTGGAATGAAATGATGGAGTTAGTGAGGCTGAAGAAGGAGCCTGTCAGAGCCACCACACTGAGCACTGAACACCAACATGGTAATCTTCCAAGTTAGGTGGGGGGGGGGGAGAAAGAAAGGCAATGATGACAAAATCAAATATTTCCTCAGAATGTTCTCTTGGTTTGGGTCCTCCCTATCTCTCAGGCAAATGCACACACACACGTTCATAATAGCGGATAACAGCTTAGACAGCAGTATGTTCGTAACTGTTAGCAGTAATTCAATAGCTTTGTTTTTAAAGACCTATCAATCAGCGAACCATATAAAGCTGAGGTTTTCAAAGGTGACTAGTGATTTTTACTTAATCAATTTTTCGATGCCCAACTTTGAGACACCATAAAGGGTCTGATTTGTTTAGAGGGCAGATGCTCAGCTGTGTCTGAAAATCTGGCCCCTTTCAGGTGTCACAGCTTTGGCCCTCAAAAATCACAAAACACGTTACCATCTCCACGTGTGTCGTGCCCAAATTGTTTGTCTCAAAAATATAATCTAGCTAAAACAAAGCAGAAAATAAAACAAAACATTTGCTTCTGAATTGTGGGGCTTGACTGTCAACTTAATTTCTGATGACATTGTGAACAGTTCTAATTTTTGTCTTAAATTAATGAGCAACAAAATCAAAATTAGAGACAGAGGAGTGCAGATGACATGTAAAATGAAATGAAGGGATGAAGATAAAACTATCAGCATATACAGGTGAATGAAATGTGAAAGAATGTCTTCTTTACATGGTAATCTTAATTATGATGGCATTAATTACTTGCAGCTTCCTGGGACAGTTGAAAGCCATGTTCTTTAATAATGCATCTGAGGTTTCATGTCCCTTTAGATATTGTCTTAATATTCACTGTGGTATTGTCAGGGTTTATAAGTGAGCCTGACCTACATAGCCATTTGTCCAAACCTGTTAGGCCTAGTATTAATAATTCAAGTAAGAGCTATGTACCTCCACAATGCTGGGGATAATTAAAGTAACTATGCTTTCCTTTCACAGTTTTCAGCCATCCATCCTTCTCCCTCCCCTCCTTACTGCCTGATTAATCTGTAAATGTTCACATCACGTTGTCCAGAGAGAAATTCAGAAATTCTGTTTAAACCATTGATAATATTGTGGTGTATTTACCTTACCTTTTCAATATTTTTCTTATTTAATTTCATTGTAGCTTTTCAGCAAAGAGCCAAATTGCATATATACGTATATATTAAATGCAGCTACGCTGGGATGAAATCTCTAAGATGGATGATTCACCCTTTCGGTTCTTTCACTCTGTATTACAACTCTTGTCTAATTCTCTATACCTTTTTTCCAGCCGCTTGCTTGCTGCGAAGGGTGGGGGTTGAACCCCTGAGGGACAGATCGTGTGTACGTTGACATTTTTAAAGGAATGTTTGTAACTTATAAAATTTGACAAATTTTTGATTTATTTTTCCTCTTGCTGCCTTGGAACACGGTCCCTACTATATTTTAACTGCACACTGATAGTGATCTATTGTGAGTAAAAACGGGTTCCCTGTAGCCCAGAGTGCGGTCCAACCTGTCTTTCTCTAGCAGAGTTGTTTTTTTGTTTTTGTTTTGTTTTTGTTTAGTATTTTGGTTCTTTTCTTTAATATTTATGTTGCATGTAGCAGTGGCGTCATATCCCCACCTTTCTCATCCTTTACAACCACATGGATCAGGGCGACGTTGAAGAAAATACAGCAGTTTCCTCCTCTCCCCACACTTTCCTTCCCATTTTCTCCCCAATCTTATTTTTATCCCCAATGGAAAACGAAGCCTGGACAATGGCATTTCCTTTAAATGGCTTTGGATTTCTCACTACTTTTTAGGGATGCCAGTTAGGGCGGAGTAATTACCACCATAGCATTGTTTGTCTAGTTAAGTGGAATTCATTGTCGGGCTTGTATTCAAGGAGTTGTATTTTGTACCCTCCACTGCTCAGTTTCACTTTGTGAAAGAAAGGGCATGTAGCAGTCCCCCATTGTCCCTTCCCTCCACCCCACCACCCATGAAATACTACTGCTACTAATAATAATACTAATTAATAAGACAGGCAATGAATTAAGTGTGTGATCAACTTCTGATGCATAAACCTAAACCTATCCTTAACTGGACTCAAGTGGCTACAGTGGTAATTATTTTCCCTAGTCTATGAAATTTCTGTTGCTGTAAAATTTATACCTGTATATGGCCCAATTATGCTTCCAGTAGCGTAATTACGAGGCTTATTACAGACCCTGTATGAACTTTATAGACCACTTCGTCTGGATCTGAGCCACAGCACTGTTAATTCTACAGTATCTCTGGAGGCCCTCAGTCATAAGCCATTTTTTGTGCATGGTAGTTAAAATAAATACAGCATTTGGGAGGTGAAGAATAGTTTACATTCTCACTGCTTCGATGGACAGGCACTCCAAAGAAAATACATTGGGGTGGGGTAGTGTTACCATACGTGCAAGACTTTTGACAGCTTCTTGATATAACTAAATTGTTCCCAAAAGGTTTCAGGGACAAGAATTAGATAGCTCAAAGGTAGAATGAGCCACATGGGCACCATTTTAACTGTGGTTACTCCAAACCTGTGAGAGTCACTTTTTTTTTTTTTTTTTTTAAACCAGGACCCAAAATATTACTATTGTTAATTTGGTTTATGGTCGCAAAAGATTCAGGCTTTCTTGTGCTAATTGCTCTAGAGTCCCATTGAACAGCTAATGAATCCAGAAAAGGCAGTGTATCTGGGAATAACATCACAGTGATGCCACATAAGATGCCGAAAGACACAATTGAAACCATTAAATAGCTTGGGAGCCCAGCCTGCTTATCTGAGACCATCAATGGTGGCAGAATTGACCACTCGCATATTAACAATTTACAGTTCAGCCAAATAAAACTTTCCTCCTTATTCTTGGCCGTATATTTATAAATGATTTATACAAGCATAGATAGGTGCTGGAACCAGCTCAGCACTCCCACTGTCAAAACTGTTCTAGCAGCCCTGCAAGCGCACCCCTTCCAGGATTAAGACCCAGAAGTTCAGTACTCTGTATGGGGATTTTATTGCTGACAGTAGAAACTCCAGGACCTAACTGACATCATCAGAGTCTTGCCCTGACACCTGATAGGGACAGGGAAACCATGTAGGCCTCTTTTGTTTTTAATTTCAGTTCCTGTTCTTGACATATGAAGATTTGAAAGCAAATGTCCAATAGCTACTGCTCTGGTAGAGGACAATTAGCCATATCTGGACTATTAAGGCAAAAATAAATAGGTTTAAAAGTGAGGTTATAATAAAAAAAGGGAGACTGTAAAATGTCAAAATGGGAGGGTTTTTTAAAATTATTTCTTGGTTTTTCTATATCAAATTGGTCCCTATTTTACAAGATAAGACTATTTTTACTTCCTTTTACTTTAAATGCCATACAGAAACTAAGATTCAGTCTGTGTTTTCTGTAATGGACACCATCACCAATAATAAAAATTCTGCAGTCAGAATTTAGGTGATTGTTTAACTGATGATGCAAGAGGCACAATATGATCCTAAATTCTTGCAAATACAGATTGCATTGATTGACATTTAACTACTAATATTACTGCCCACAATTCATGCTAAGCACAATTATTCACAGACACAAAATTGTTCCAATAAAAAGAGGGCTAGGTTGAGTCCTGTCTGCGAGCCCAAAGCCACAGAGAACAGAGATATCGAAAAGAAGAATCTATTTTTACATACCCACTTTTCTGAGTAGAATTCATCTCAAGCTGAAAGTGAAGATTCAAATGAGAATACTTTTTAAAAAATGCAACTTTGCCTTAGTTTTTCTAGTAACTTCCCACTTAGAAATGAATAGAGGAAGTATTAAGAACACATTAGCTGAGTGTCCCCTGAAATTTTAATGAAAGAAGGGTCATGGAGACCTCTGAAAATAAAAATGAATTGGTCTATAAAAACATCATTAATTCAAAATATGCAAGTCTTTTCTAAAGTTAGTGAAATACAGTAGAATGTGAAGATTGTCTACTCACTTCACCTGCTGCTCCTGCGGTTTTGGCTGAAAAAACAAGAACACCCAGTGAATCTCAGGAAACAGCTAACAAATTGCCTATGACTGACATCACTTAAAGTCATAACTTTGGAAAAATTGCAAAACAGCTTGCAGGTTGCATTTGGTGGTCTTGAAATTGCCCTGGAAGACGAGAAATGATGGAGAATTAGTTTGCCTGTTTCGTTAAGGGAAAATCAATTGCCACCAGTTTGACATGCTGCTGTATTTTTTAAGAAAACTGAAATTGTGCTGTGGGAAGCCCTTTCAATTTGTTAGACTGATGATGTTAACCAACGTCGCCAAAAGGCAATCCAATCAATATGGTCTTACTTTAATGCTGCTAGTTGCTTTATACCATAATTTTTTTTCTCCAGTTCCCAATTGTTGTTTTACTTGCTGTGGATCGTAAGAACTTGATGAATTGAAATGATATTGTATGCATTTCAATCTTAATGGTAGTTGGGTGTTTTTTTACTCATTGCCACTCAAGTGACTTCCAGTCCTGATTTTCCTTAACTGGCTGCTGTTTGATAAAGAACCACTAGATGTCCTCATAGATCTATTTTTTGTTCTCATTGAGGTCCATGAGTAGCTACTATTAGTGATGGGTGGAGCAGTGAGATCAGGAAGACAGTATGGTAACAAAAAACATACAAAAAAAAAAAAAAGCAATCAGCAGAGAAGAAAGGGTTCTTTGCCCTGCTTGCTCTAGCAAAGGAACTGTTATTTGACAACTTATATAAAGAAGAGGTGTGTGCACAAGAGGGGGATAAGCAGGGTCCCCAATAACCATCTCTGCCACCACCCCCAGCTTCTGCTCTGGTCCTCACTTCAGGATTCCCAAACCTGCCCTGCAGACCCCTTTCTGTCAGGGTGGGTGTTGAGGTGAGCGCCCACAAGCAAGGAGGTTCCTGGGGAAAGCCCTGCAGCTAGTGGTTCTGCTGAGCCCCACTTAATGGCGCCCAGAGCATGGAAGCTGGGCTGGCAGCACATCTCTGCCAGAGGGGATGTGGGGAAGCCTCCTGAGTCCCAACCGCTTCTCACCTGCAGCCTCCAGTTAGTGTTTGGAGTGGATCCTGCTTCGGGTGCGCAGAGGGAAGCTCAGGACAATGTGGGAGGAGGCAGCGGGTGATGTGTGGGGAACCCGGGGAGGAAGTGGGGGTCGGGATGGTGAGGTGAGCTGCAGGGTGTGAGGGGGGTCAATGTTAAAGTCCCCCTCCAAAAGCAGTCACATTTAAATCCCTGAGCACATCCCTGGTATAGAACAATTGACAATTTCCCTTGCTTTCTTTAGTGCCTAGAAACATTCTCCATAACTGCTTGTGAATTTTAAATGACACCTCATTCAGACAATCCTAGGTACTTTCTTCTAGACATGTTGACAGGGCTTGGGGGACTGTATGATCAGAAACTAAGGTGTTGCCAGAGCGCTACCTCCAAAGTAAAATGAAGAATGTCGGGCTATTTAAAAACTGCAATAAAAACATTTGTGTTGATTTTAAATGTGTAAAATAAATAAAAACTGAGATTTGGAATCTAAAATTTTGGTAATTTTTTTTAAAGCTTCGTAAATATTTTTTCCAAATAACTTACAAATTTTGCCTTAGTATACTGCTCTTATCAAATAGTTTCTGTGACAGGGGAACAGCTAGCTACATTTTGATTTATTAGAAAAAAAACAAATGTCACTGGCTTGATTTCAGACACATAGGAACTTCCTCTTTGTTTTTTTTTTTTTTTTTAATTTGGTGGGTCAAGGGGGGCTTCTATTCCCTTCTCTCCATTTGTTCTTTAAGAACCAAAATAGGAAATTAAGTTGTTTTATGTTCTGTTTTTATTTTCACCAGAACTGCAAATAACAGTTCCATTCTGCATCCAGATAATTTCCACAAGGGTATGGTAGAAAATGATTGGATTTTTATGCAGCTGCTACAGGTATCATATGAATTTAGCATCCATCCAAAAGGCTGTATAAAAGAGCCCCTTATTCCCTGCTGATTACCATTTTTTATTAATATTTATGGAGGTTTAACAGGAAACCGTATGTGTGTGGCTGAACCATCTTTAATCATCTCTGTCTTGTCTTTGATCTTCTCACTAATCATCCTTACTAATATTCCATGTTTTAATTTAAATTTATTTCAATATTGTATTTGGTATGAATGTAAAATGACTGTGTAACAGGAATGAAGAGTTACAGCATGTTTTCTTTACAAAATGTATTGCTTTAATATTTGATTGCTTATATACTGGTTTAAACCCTTATAGCAAGTCCTTTTTGTTACATTTATTGGCAGGTTAAAGCCTGTTTTCTGCATGGTAACAATATGAAATATCAAAAATGATGCATGGTCTCCAGAATTGCCAATAATAATAGTTAAAAACAGTCCCTGAAAAGCTTGGATTTTAAGATGTACCTTACAAACTTTCCCTTATTGATTAGAAGGGTTTAAATTGTCCACTTCATTGGTTTAAGTCTGAATTAAAATGGTTCCTAAAGTTTTCCTTCCCATCCTTCCCTTTCTGTAACAATGATTTTTTTTTGTTGTTTTAATAAATGTGTCATATCCTATTATTTCTGTTGACAAAATATGGCTACTGAAAACCAGGGACTGTTACTAACCAATAACATAGCATTACAGAATTTTTGGATACTGTGTTTCGCTACAGCATTTGATTAGCAAAAAATATCCTTCAAAACAGCTGTATTTGAAATCCAAAAGGAGTCTTTCTTTTCCCCTCACCTTGTAACAAATATCCTTCCTCTTTTTTCTATGAAACTCCACATATTGTTAGAGTAAAAAACAAAAATAATAGAATAAAAAGAGGTGTCATGGAAATATTGATACCATGTATAAACAAATGTATCTCCTCCTTGGTCTCCAACTTTTAGTTTTAAGAGCCTTTGTTGGGGAGAGTTAGGAGAGTGAAACTTGGATGAACCAAATGCTGTTTTGAATTTGCTGGGTTGGCTAAGTTTGTATGCATCAAAAGCTGCAGTGGAACCCCTTATATTAAAAGCCAAGCTCTGAGGAATGATGTCACATGCATTGAACGGGCCTGATGCTGCATGATGATTTTCTGAACAGCTGTAAGATAACTTGCCCAAGATGCTAAAAGAACATGCCACTAGAAATGTAATGAAAGTTTTAGAGGAATGGAGTCACTGCTGAAGAGATCACTCATTCATCTCCCTCAATGCCTGTTTTCCACAATCATGTTACCCTTGCTTGACAAATATACTGTATGGCAAGTTACAAAGGCCTTAGAACAGGACTTGACCCATTTGAGAGAGATAAATCCCTCTTTCCTGGTGACTATAGCTTTCAAAAATGGCCAAACCCAGGGGAAATAATTTAAATAGCACCACCAGTGTCACATTTTAAAAACCAAAAAAACCACCTTCCGAATGGAAGGTACAGGCCAAAGAAACATTTCCATTTTTGGCCACTTCTATTTCTGAAGGTTTTGTTTTGAGCTTTTGTAGTGTTCTGGTGAAGTGGCAGTATAAACGAAGGCTGCTCATGCTAAGGCATCACCAACCCTGATCGTTCACTGCAACAGCTGAAGTGATTTTCAAGTGGCATTTATTTTCATTTTCAAATCGGAATTTAATTGTGAAAAAGGTAAAATCGGGCAATGATTTTTGCAAGTAATTTTTAAATGAAACATGTTTTTTACGTTTATAGCAAATGCGTATCAAAGACAGCGTCACACTTTTGGATCCGTTGCCCTACTTAAAAGACACAAATGGCTTTTTCTGATCCTAACACATTTTGAGTTGGTTTCTAAACAAGGATTTATTTATCTGCTTTCTGGATTGACATCTGAAGACAGTTGTGATGTTCAATCAGAGTTCCACTTGGAGCAGAAAATATGCCAATGATTGGTTCAGCATGTTCCAGTGAACCAATGTTCTGTGTGCTTTTGGTGATGCCTTATTTGTGAACTGACTTTAATGTCAAGCATATTGGCCATTATTACTTGCGTCTCTAATGTGGACAAATTCTGGGATTCTGTCGAGAGCCAATGTCAGTTCCTGAAGGCATAAAGTAAACTCACTAAATCGTTCAGGAACTTTTGTGAAGACCTCTTGTAACTCTCCAATCATATGTAATTTCATGCAATGAAAAACTTCTCAGGCAGTGTTTAACCCTGAGAAATGATTAGCACTTTTGTGAAGCTCTCTATCCGCTTTTTAAAAAAAATAACTTTGATGTTTGCTACAAGCAATGTAGGTCCAAATTATCTGATTGATTCATATCTTTACATTTTTCTCTCTCTTTTTGGCCTAGCTATGTTAATTGTGCCAGAGGAAAAAAATGTTTGTAGGATTTTCTTCGTTGACTATATGTTTCTTTAATCCAAAAATCTGACTGTCATTAGTAATTCTTCCCTATATCTGTGGTCACCCTAGACTTAGACTTAGGGAGAATATAAAGAATAATTTATCTTTTTTCTGCTTTTCATGTGCAGTCTAACTGTTATCAGTAATCACGTTGCATTTTTTTCCTGGGTCAAGACTGTTAAACATAAACTAAGGCCTGTATTAAATCCCTTAAGTTACCTTCCAGCTGCCTTGTTATATATATATAACCTTGCCATTAACCTGCTGCTCTTCCTCTCCTCCCATCCAACATATGGTTATAGCCAAGATGTCCATCTACAAGAGAATGAAACTGGCATGTTGTTTTGATTGCGGACGCTCTGAGCGTGACTGCTCTTGCATGTCAGGCAGTGTACATAGTAACATGGACACCCTTGAGAGAGCCTTCCCACTTTCTTCTGTCTCTGTTAATGATTGCTCCACCAGTTTACGTGCCTGTAAGTTTTAACACCAGCACATGCTGTTCCATGTCTGTAGTGTCTGTGGTATCATCCCTGTCTTGTGTTGTACATTGTAATTCTGTGAGTTTTACTGGGCTGGTGCTTTTTTCAAACCTAGTTTTAATGTTGTTCTATATTGATATATTACACGGTTTGGGGGTTTTAATACCAACATTTAATTTATTCATTAATTTGCTCTATGTGCTTCTTAGAAAGTGCGTCTTTGCAGCAGCATGTGGGACCTTTAGTAGTGCAGCGTGGTGATGTTTTTGTTTTTATTTCATGCATACAGTATAAATTGTCATTAATTAAACAGTAAAGTAAATGCTTTATTAATGGTTGGGGGTAGTCTGTGTCTAAATCTGTGACTACAAACTGATTTTAAACAACAACCTATCAATTCAGTGGGCAATTATGTTAGCAGTGTGGTTGAATGGCATCCAGTAGGCAGTGGAAGTTTCCAGGAGAGGATACAATTTGTAGCTGAAGCTGGATTGTTTTTTACATTTTTTTTTTACACTACTGTCATTTTTGTTAGCCTTGCTCTTTGTAAACCTTCATTTTCTCTAAGGAAGGAATTCCTCATTCAAGACTAAATCCCCAGAAGGCCAAGTAGAGTTGGATGTACCCAGAGTGAAAGTATTTCATCATAAGCTCCTCTTTACTGAGACTACACTGATGCAAGCTCCTGACTCATTTGTAGTCCATCACAAAGTACCCTGTCTAAAGGAGACAGTGATGAGTAGTTACCAAGAACAAAGCAGAAATGCTCTTCCAAAGACACAAAGCAGAGAGTGAGGAGCAATGCAAGTGACTGTTCTGTAAATTACTGGGCTTATGGCAGGGAGTCTGAGCATACCTGTTCTTCCAGTGATGTGGCAGCAGTTGAGGAAGATTATCGACAACAATAACTGCCGCAGTGTTCAAGCGTCCATAACTGGCAGAGATGCTTTTCCTTCTCTGTATCCAAATGGACGTGCAAAATCAGAGAAATTTGCTGGGGAAAATATAGTTTTAATTGGGAGGAGCAATCGCCTTATAGGATATGGCATGGAACATGGGAACGCCATCAAGTGCTCAGTGCACGTTGGGATTAGTGGATGTTGCGTCCAGCATCTATTGATAAAACGTGAATACAGTGTTTAGCCCGCCTCCTGAATGACGTGGCTCTAGCTATTTTGGTCTGTGATCCATTGATCCAGAGACGCAGATTCATGGCACATAAGCATAAAAGCCTCGTCCTTTGAAGCTCTATCGAGTGGGGTTTCTTGGTGATAAGCACTCTGAGGCTACGTCTGCAACACACACTGCTGGCAGAATGTGGGCTCCGTGTCACAGTGAAACGGAAGCTGTGTCTACATGTCAGTGAAAGCCTCTGGCAGGGGGCAGGCAGTCCAGATAGGCTGCAGCAGCTCGCTGTGGCAAAGAAAAGGTCTGGCACTGGGGAGCTGCTGGAAATCTTTCCTGCTGTCTCTCCCCAGCCAGAGATTTCCCCCACTGCTGGGGTCTCTCCCTACATTGGGGAAAGACCTGAGCAGCGGTGAGGCAGCCATTCAGTAAACTACATAAATAGCAGTGTTGGTGTGGGAGACACGGCCTGAGTATGTGGAACACGTGTGTCCAAAGGGTTTAGGCACCTCTTTCCTCAACTCGTTTAAGCAGTGCCTCACTGTCTACACTGCTGTTTATACGCAGCGACGTAGAAATGTGGGGATATGTTGCCTGTGTGCCCTACATCATGCCAGAAGGAATATGCAGTGTAGATGTGTCCCTACTTTTCCAGCTAGTCATCCCTAATGCACTGCCCCCAGCAGGCTACCCCTTTGGAACGTCCAGCAGTAAATCCTGTTCTCTATATACTAAGTGGTTGCACCCCTCCTGTGTCAGTAGAGTCTACATCAAAACGAACTTCCCAGTGCTTTAGAACAGTGAAGGGGAACCTTCCAGTTACTTTCACTTACATAATCTTAGTCTCTGCAACACAGCCCACAATATTTTTTACATTAATGCAGTCTTGTGCAAAGAGATTATGTGGTTGAGTCCTGGCCCTGCTATTAACAGCAAACAGACAGGCTAAATGAATATGTCCCCTACAAATGGGTGACATTTCTACCATTTGTAGCATCTGGCAAACAAAGAGAAACCATAATTTGAAGAGTTACTGTAGCTTTCCAGTTCACTTAAGGCTGCGGAAGGGAAAAAAACCTTGGTTTTGATTTCATTGCCTATTCAACCAAAAACATCCTCTGTATGATATCATTGCCCTCAACAGCACACTTTTGAGAAACATGTTAGACTCGTGTTGCATTCTGAAATCTAAGTGATATTGACAGCTTTCGGAGTTTTAGCATCCGCTGTTTCATCGGCCTTTTCCCCCCATCGTCACTCCATCAAATCAAGAGATCTCATTCTTCGCCATGTGAGACCACTCACCTTTGACCATTAATAATAAGTAAGAAAAATCAATATCAATTCAAGCCTTTCATGGGCCAGCATAAGCTTTTCTCATATACACACACACGGACACTCTTACACAAAATTCCACTGGCAGGGCATCAATAGAAATCACCATGTTTTCGGTGCTGTGCAGAGGGGTCGGATGATGCCCATCTTGACAGAGCTAGTTAACTCAAAGAATGGTGGTGAGAGGCGGCTTTTCATTAAATATGAGCAGATGTGAAATTTAGAGTGTTTGACAATTAGAAATGGCAGCAGGGCTCTGGAATCAAAGTGAGGTCAGATTGGTAGATCAGATTACCTCTCTTACATTCTTTAGTTGTTCAGAAAATCATTTTGAATTAGTGTCAGCGGAGTCATGATGAGTTTTGCCCTTTGTCTTTTATGCTAGGACTGTATTGTTTCCCAAGACACTCATTAAAGGTCATTATACTATTAGAGGGCTTGCTTTGCTCATGGTTCCCCAGATGAGCTAGTGTGCTTCTAAGATTGCCTAATGTGTTTTCCAGTTTTATTTTAGATTATTGTTAAAAGCAGGCTTTCCATTTTCAAGGTAAATAAAATCAGGGACCATTGTCTGACATGCCTTGAAACAGTGAAGAACTGTTATAAGAATTAACTTTGTTTACAGGAATCTGGTGCTAAGTAGAAGCTTATGGCTGTATTCAGTTACCTATTCACTGATATTTAGGATTTTTTTCTGCTAATTGTATGCCCGGTGGAGGAAGTAGAGTTTACAGTATATGTTGCACTGTACGTGAAAGAGATGATTTCTCTCTTAATTTACCAGACTGAATTTTACTGAACTTTCAGTTTATGAAAAAATCACATTTTGATTAGCTATAAATACATTGAAATATCTTTTGCCATTGTTGGCAACTGTCTAAAAGGAAAGTTGTTTTATTTGGGGTGGAGGAGGATTTGGGTGTGGGTTTTTTTGTTGTTTTGTTGTTTGGTTGGTTTTTAATGTAAGGCAATACAAGGTGAGCGACAGTTCTTGTTTGTTATTGTGTTTTAGCTGATTTTCTATGTAGACACAATAAACATTAATTCAGTGTTGCTGACAAAGCTTTGCTTTGGAGACACGGCAACACTCAGGTGAAGAGAGGCCCCAGGAAACCTGGGCTAAGCCATGAGGAACAATCCAGCTTCTTGATGGAATAAGATCACATGAGACCTGTGGCAACGGACTGCTGGATGATGTTTACAGAATTGCTTATTGTATACAAAATCCTAAATAGAAGAGGTTCAGGCTAATGTAAGGACCCCATTTCACTACCTCCAAATCAGAGTAAGACTGATATTCCTCAAAAATTGATGTTCCTAGAGTAAAGGTTTAACAGCTCTGTTGTAATCTATGGAGGTTATTTTAACATGTCTATCTCCATGGTATCTAGACTTACAGTGCTGGAGGAAGGGTATTCATGTAAGTGGTGCAATATCTGTGTAACTCCCTTCCTCAGGAAATACACACAGTATGCGTCTGACTGTGTTTAGAACTATTTGTGTGACGGCAGCAATCCTGGTCCTCATCATGGTCCTTCAGAGCAAAAGCATGGGTCTCTACAGGCTCTGTAACTGGGGAGAGCAATATGTCAGTGGGTTATCATTAGAAAATGCATGTTTTCGCCTAGGTTCCCAACTGACTGACTTAGATTACAAGCTGTGTAAGAAGGAGGCAGTAAGAAGGAGGCAGAGTTGGTTGTTCCTCTTATTTAGAACATTAATGACTTTCAAATGAGTGCAGATACCATTGTGTAGTGGCAGCTGCTGTCTGAGGTCCACATTGTCTGCTTTCCATTTTAAAAGTGGGACTTTATGCATGAGATCCACAACTCCTGGTCCATTGCCATCTCGCCCATGAAAGCGCCCGGGAAACAGATGTACCTGCTCTTGTTTAGGACTAAGAGCCATGCCAGCCAATGCATGATTCAGTGATAACATGCTTATTTCATACTATAATGGCAATGTATTTCCTTGCTAGACATTATTATATACCCCCTCTGTAGTACAGAAAAGCTATAGTGGGGAGTTAGTGCTGGTCAAGGTAGCAGTAACTTTTGATCCAGTTTTCATGTAGCTTACACTACTCTGAAGAGGGATATGCCAGAAGTTATGCTGTTCTCCAAACTTCTTCCCCAGGTGTGAGAGCTTCACTGCAGCCACAGAAGAGATAGAAGTGTGTATGCTATCGGGGATAGTGATATTACTGTTATTACCCTGTAGAGACCTTTCCCTTACCTATGGCCCACCGACCCTCTCTGCTCATGTTGTCTCCTCTCAGCAATGCACAAAAAGAAGAGTGTATGCCCTCGGTGTATTGGGGAAGAAGAGGTTGAGGGGGAAAATTGATAGAATCCGTTGAGGGATGAAAGATGGATCTGACATAGGTTCCCAGGATAACCTGGTTGGGTGTTAAGGAAGTGATCGTGATAAGACTGGTATGTTTTTCTAAGTCAATTTTATGAAAAGACCCAATCTCTCCTTGTTGGAGAATGTTAGTGTTAGCCTGTTCTATCCTGACATTCCTTTAATGAGACTAATATAAAAGGACAATTAAAGTGAGGGCATAGTGACACAATAAAAAGCTTATTAATTCTAACCCACAGAGAAGACAAATCATGCAATGTTTGTCACAAACTTCCAACATTTGTGAAGTAACCCAGGGAAGGACTCTGTGGGGAGGAAATTGACTTACATAAAGCTATTTCTAAAAAAGTTTATTCCTTCCTCCAGCAGGACAAATTTTTCCTTCAGTTGTTATGGAAGTGCATACAATTACTCTGGATCTATATTTATGTAACTGAGGACCAAAATGTCTGTGATATTTCCTCTCAAATAAATCTACGGGATTGTGTAAATCTTCAAAAATATTAAAAATAATTACTATATATATGTTATAATAAACATTCAGTTTTCCTATGGAAATACTCAATTTTAAATAACATAATTATTATAAAAAGTCCAGCACTTCAAAAATCAAGGCACCATACACCACTGCATCTTAAATGTAATCTTTAGAGTTACAGGATAGTAAACAAACTCAGTGTATTTTTGTTAGCCTTAAACACAGAATAAGCTATTGTCAACAAAGCTGAACTTGCCTAAATGAACTAATGGGCTGCTGAAATATGTAAAACCATGCAATGGAAAAAATTACACGAAGGGACAATACCCATATAGGTCATATGTTCTATTCTATGTCATTTTTTATATCATGCTCATCACCATGGTATCGGCATTTGTAGAACCTGCAAGAGGTAGGACATTCTTGATAGTAGGCCCAGGCCCCTGGAGTTCAGGTAAATCACATAACTAGTTGCCATGAGATATATTTTTCAAAAGAAGAAGAGTCTCAAAATTACTGTTTTTATAGACTGTCGTGCATTGATGTCTGCAGCCACCCCAGTTGATAGACTTTTAAATATCATTCCAGAGCTGAATATTGGAACAATGATTTCTCTGCCTCTATAATGCTAGACATTTTCACTTACTGCTTGTGAACATCCTCTCACCACTGCAGCAGAATATTTCTACCCTCACTAATTTCATAATATATAGCTAGAGTTACATACTGGTGTTGAAATATTTTCTTTCTGGTCTCTGGTCCAGTGCTTGGGATGGTTTACTGGTCTTGAAAGTTAATCTAACTCTGTTGATGATGAGAAGGCATTCGACTTTAGAATCATGTCAGACAGTTGGCCATCTTCTCTCCCTCTTCATTCACAACAAGATTTTAGTGGCCATTTAAAAAAAAAAAAAGAAAAAAAAAAAAGCTGGAGATCAAATCTTGAATCTACATAGCCTGAAATTTTAGAGATATGAGATATCCAATACAGGTTAGGAATGGTTTGGCAGGGCAGACTGAATGTTTTCAGACTAAATTACACTGGTTTTGTACAGAAAAGAAAATTCTAGCCCTATATAGTCTACATTGTGTGAATTTGTTTGAGAGAGAATTAGTGCAAAAGGGAGAAGATATTGCTTCTCTGAAGTTTTTGTCCCTTTTAAGAGCAAATAGTTGCTGTTCATATGTGTGCATGTTTGAAAGAGGGATGTGAAAGAGTATATGTGAACGAGTGAGTTGAGTCTGTTGATGCACAAGTCCAAGAAGGTCCACATTTGAATGACCTCGACCCTTCACTTTTAGCTCACGCAGTAGCTGATCTGAAAATTTTCACTGGCCCCTCAGTCTAGCAATGTTTTTCCTTCACTGGACCAATCGTGGGTACATACTGTAGTATGAACTGAATCTCAGACCTGTGTGCATGTGTGTGTGGTGCAAATGTTTGGATAAAAAGAATTAGAAGTTTTAATCATATCGTCTGCTGTCTCTAAAGTTTAGCAACACACAGGCTCTCTCACCACCACCTTGCTCTCATCCATCTTTGCATAAAAGGTATTAACCAAGAATTAGAATATTTCTTATTGCTTTAGACTAATTACAATAGAAAAATGTAAGATGAAACAATATCAATCAAATATCTGACTTCCAGTACACAATCAGTGTTGGATTTTCATAAAGATGGAAAATTAATCCTATTTGTAGGTGTATATTTTAATTTAAACCTCAGCTATGCTAAATGATTTGGCTTTTTATTCGTTTGGGGATAAGATGAGGATATAGATTAATAGTGATTCGTAGAGATGCAGGAGCAGAAAACACAACAACCCAGCTGTTCCTTGTCAACCAGCAGAATGGTAAAAGCAAGACAACCTGACTCGTTGTTCTACATGACTAGAATATATGAATAGTGATGCAGATGCCTTTTCAAAGGAGTTTTGTGGCATAGCGTCTGCCAATGGTCTGGTGTGATGGTGCTCTGCCTGACTCGTGATGTCTGTGCAGCAAAGAAATATATACAGTAGCTTCATCACAAGATGCAGGCACTGCTAAGTTTAGCAGCAAATATTTTCTGAAGAGTGGAGAGGGGAAAAAAGAGACCAAGAAGTCTTGTTTAATTCCTTTAGGTCTTTCCATTGGCTAGTGTTTCTTACCAGGGTCACAGGGAAATGACTAGTGAGGGGCTTGCCTTGATGGAGACAAGTTAGGAAAGATGCTGTCTGCATCCTATGGAGTGAGTTTAGCAGAGGACCTTATGCAAGGTGACATGGAAATTATGTTTGCATTTTTATTTCCTGAGTGTGGCTGGTTGTCAAGAAACTCACCCTGACAGTTTCTTACCACCAGGCAGCAGAGTCTTCCTGTTATCTCCTTGGTGTAGGACAGATGCTAGCCAGTTAGCTCTCCATCTCTCCTGCTTCTGAGCTATCTCAAGCGACAGATGCCAGGGCCAGCTCAGTTTCCACTTGAGCATTTCTGTCATAGCCCTGCCTTGAGCCCAAATTATGACCTTTACTATATGAAATAAAGTATATATGAACAAGCAGAGGCTTGATCCAGAGCAGGCTTAGAGCAAATGTCAAGTCTGTCTTCTGCCTCCTTGTTCCACCTGCATTAGGAACTTAGGTTAGACCCTAGACTAGAGCGTCAAATGCCTTAGGCTTTATGGGTCTAAAGAGACATAACTTATTAACAAAGAGTTATTAAATTTTTATCAGTTTTACAACACAATGTAAATGTCTCCTATGAATCCACACTGTATTCATTATCATTTAAAACGTTAATTAAGTCAAAGTTGCATTTCATTTAGTTCTAAATGTGCCTTTGGGAGAAAGCTTTAAGAAACAGCTGCAGGATTGAGAAGCACATCAGTGCGAGGAAGTTCTTAGTTCCATTTTCAGGATAGACCTCTAACTTGATTATCATTTTGTGCCTGAAACTAATTTGTTGTGATGTGGCTAGGCAGCTCTCAGGTTAACACTGGACCAAAATCAGTGGAAGTCTATTCCATAAAACCTTATGCTGGTCACAGAGACACTTTACTGTGTTATCTTGCCCTCCTTTCAAATTGTCTCCAAATTCAAATGAACACTTAAGCTACAATTACTGCCTTCCTTTTAACTTTCTTCTATAAACCCTTTTCATATAATGCAGCTGTCACTGGTTGAGTATTCTCCTACTCTTAGGAAAGATTTTAGTCATTTATTTGCATAGACTCAGAATGTTGTCTCTAAGATACATAGGAAAATACATCTCTTGGCTTGAGTCTTCTGAACTGTGCTTGAAGTACAATGTATTATGGTCAAAATCCAGTATAGAATGGAACATGGTGTAGTGTAACAAACTATAAGGAAAGCCATCTAAAGCAGAATAGTAAACAAACATGCATCTAGTTAGCAATAACAATAAATTAATGCAAAACGCCCCTTTATATTGTTCTGGCAGTGTCAAACAACACATACCACCACTAGAGTTGAAAGTATCGATCTCTGAAGAAAATAGTTCAAAAGTCATCTGTAGTTTTTAGCCTCTTTTGAACGCTAATTGAAATACATCATCTTTCCTGTGAAAGAACTGCCACAGGAAATCTTAGAAAACCTTGTCGCATTTCTGAGCTTTCTTATGCAGTTTCCTTTGTTCTTACGCAGAAGATTTTGTTTGCATTTAATGCATCACTGTCCGCATTACGATGTGTATGGCATTGTCTTTATTCTCTAAACTCCAGTGGTGATGTGTGATGTTTGACATAGCTGGTACAACATGGAGAAGCATTTTGCCTTATGGTAGCTATGCTACAAAAGGAAGCAATGGTAACCAGTAGTGAAGGTTATCCCATTTTGATATACCACCAGATCATAGTTCTTGCACTGTTTTATAGCAAATGGTTTATAGAATAAATTAGTAAGTTTATCATTTATTTCTGCTTTCAGTTCCTTTTATAATTAGCTCTTTCTTTGCATAGTATATACTTGAGGGGACATGTTACTCGGACTTTTGATAACGATAGTAGCTGTGACATATAACTCACAACTTAGAAATCAAGTTAAATATCAGCCTACCTGGTAAAGGCTCATGGGCTAGTAAAACTAAAATTCTTTTATGAAAGAAGAAAGGCACTCTCCTGCACTCCTAAATTAAATCAGATGACCGACCATCTCCCTTGTGTGAGTCATGTGGGATTCTAATCTAGCCTTTCACAAACCCATTCATTATTTCATTGAGTAAATTTATTTTTCCCATGATTGTGTTTATTGACACTGGTGTAACACTGCTGGAATAACTCCCGATGCTCCCACATGTGAGTGAGAGCTCTATGTCAGTCAGTGAGCATATAGGTTGAAGTGGTATGTAGTGTCAATTGCACGTATTTGACATACATCCTCAGAGGGCAGAAAGGGTGGGTGAAGTGTATGTAAATGTGGAACAGGTTGTATTTTGTTTGCTTCCACATCAGGTTAGTACTTTGAAATGTGTGAAGTAATTCCCAGTATCTTCCGAGGTCCTAGTAATAACATTGAGTTTATACAGCTAGTGAAATTGGTGTTGTACCCATTCTTCCACCAACTTGTCTTACTAAAAACTGTCAGAAAAAAAGCCGATTCCTCGCCACTTTTGGGCTGTTGTTACAATTTTTTGGTTCCAGTCAGGCTCACAAGGTGTTAGGCTTGGTACAAACACAAAATAAGGTATAGATTCTGCCTTGAAAAGCTTACTATCAGGGTACTGGCTACTAATAATGTTTTATAGGAGTCTAGGTACACATCTATTTTAATATCTGCTAGCAAAACATCAGGGATGCCTTTTGTATTATAAAATCAAAAGATATCTCTTTGGTATCAAATGCTATTTTTGTCTGGCCCTGCAGTTTCTGTCTTCTCATTTTGATTGTGAACAAAACTTTAGTAGGGAAATAGCAGAATTGTGCTAATTTCACACATGTATTTGATTTTATATTTTTGAGTGCAGAATGTTTTTGAGTATTCTACAAGAATTGTTCATCCTATTATATGATTTCACACACTTTTAAATTCTGTATGATTTAAACTGAATGGTTACTGTTGGACTGAAATAAGAACTTTTGCATGATTTTTTATGCAA
This sequence comes from Pelusios castaneus, assembly GCA_007922175.1. Taxonomy (NCBI): domain Eukaryota; kingdom Metazoa; phylum Chordata; order Testudines; family Pelomedusidae; genus Pelusios; species Pelusios castaneus. The sequence goes on from ML685755.1 coordinate 52,394,049, forward strand.
AAGCCATCTCTGCTCAATTTTGAGCCTATTTTTGCTTTTAAAAAGGCTTAGTTTTGCTCAAAAACTAGCCCTTGAAATTTGGCCTATTTTGCTCCAAAATATTCATGTCATAAAAAAGTTTCCTTGAAACTGTGCAGTTTTTAATTGTTAAGCATTTAATTAGTTCAGTCCGCAGTACTTTTGGCTTTGGTAATATGATGTGCTCTATTGTTTTCTTCATTAAGACATAAGTTGTAGCTCTCTTTTGAGACAGGATGAGAGAACAAACCACGTTTCGTGTATTAGTCACTGCTAAATGCCCTACTGAATGGTTGTTCAGATGTGAAGGTGATAAATGCAGGGTGAGAATTGACAGAATAGTACAGTCTGATCACTTCTACGCTACAGTACCCTTCCTTTCAATTCACCAGGGTTGTCTTGGACTTTATGTAATTGTTTACATCCTGGAAAACCATTTCCACTAGTCTCAACTTATACAAATGACTGCAAAAGATGGAAGGCAGATGTAAATCAAGCCCAGGGCCTAAATGGGATTTGCTTGGTCGTATAGGATTCCATATTCCTTTACCTGCTATAACTTTAACATTCTTTATCATAAAATACTGATACTCTTATGACTAACTGGCACTTGCCCCTTCAGCGTGTTTTTGATGTGTTGTCAGACCTGTGCACCCATGATTTTCAGTCTGTTACATGCCATTAATGTGCCTGGTCCTAAATACACCTGAGGTCTTTAATATTCCCTGAGCTGGTCTAAACCTAAATTTACTGTTTTTCTGAAGAGCAACAATTATTTTAATTATTAACTAAGCTCTGTTTTTTCCCTCCTCCATATGATCTGTCCTATAATATCTTCTTTGGTATTCCTTGAGTGCTTCCTGTTACCACCACCCCGTCCTACACTTTTTCTCTCCTTCTGTATTTTGACCATCTTGTGCAACAGAACCCTGACTTATGAGATGAAGCATTCCAATTTCTAGCTTGGACAGCCTGAGGATAAATTGTCACCTTTGCGGTGGTCGTGGGTCCCTGCGTATGGTCTAGACAATCAGCCTATCAAGTCATTCCATTCATTAAAGTGGTGTCATACCTTCAGATTCATCTTGCTTGGTGGTATGAAGATGACTTTCCATTGTAATCCTAAGCACATTGTCTCCAGTGGAGTGAAGATAAATGTTCTGTCTTTGGATTCTGGATTTTTAATGTTTCCATCACTAGGGCCAAGTCAAATGCCAAAGCTTTTTTTTGATTGATGGAATGATTCCTTTGGATGCCGCAGTTCATTCATCCACAGTTGTACAGAGCACTCTCTTCCTCCCAAAAAGGTCAGCAACTATTTTGAGCCAATATTTCTCAAGTTGTAGGCATAGCTAGAGGAAGGAAATGCATAAACAGCACCGTTAGGCTTACACAGCCAACTCCAAGATCCCCCATAACCTCAGAGAAAATGGATATCCTTAAGATTCTGCCCCTGAGGAATTATAAACTCTGTAAGTATACACAGTAGTTTTTATTTTATTTCAGCATGATTCCCTAGTCTGCCCTCTTCTACCTCCTCTAATAGGACCAAATGAATGCCGCAGAGGTCTTTCTCCAAACCACTTGCTCTTGGAAGATGAGTTTCTTGACAGCTGTCAGTGTTCCTTTGGAAAGCTGGATTTCTGGATGCTTTCGGAATCTCACTCTCAAACATTTGACAGCAACACTCTAAACCTGTTGGCGACCTGTGACGTTTGCACTTGCGGTAGTTTACTTTCAAGGAGGTAACCTACCCACAAATGTCATTAAAGCGAGCATAATCCCTTTCTTTGTGTCAGAAGCAACTACTGTTGTTGACTCTGTGGGCCTCCTGTTCCCACTGAAATCAGTAGCAAACTTCCCATTGACATGAATGCAAGTAAAATTCAGGGCATATCAAGTGAGCAAGTTTCCTATCGGGTTTCCTGGTAGACTTCTCTTCTGTTGGTTTGGTCACACTTCTTTTCCCCATCTCATGCTGCCTGCTTTGAAAACGAGTGTTTCTAATTTTGAATACTCAGATCCCTATCTCTCAGCACTTACAAACCATATGGGCCTTTTCCAGCAGCTGTAACACTGAGAATTGAAGTGTTCTCTTAGGATCTGTCTAGACAGCCTGAGCTGATAATTTGGTTTCATGGCAATCCTGTGCCCTGCCACTGTTCTCCCCCACTGCTTTCCCTCTTCCGCTCTTTCAATGTCTTGTTTTCAACTTGGCTATACTACTATCCTGTCTCATTCACTTCCTGATGCTCTTGGCCAAACTCTTCAGCTTGGTTAATGAGTCCAAACTGTTCCATATAACACACATCTTTAATGAACCTTCTTTCCTGAATCTGCTCCTTTTGAAGAGATGTGACTTGGCCAGACAGTCACCCTCATGCCCATGGCCAGTGTTAAATAAGCAGGCTTGAGTTCCTTGCATAACTGCAATCATGAAAGAAAAACAACAGTTCATTCTCATAACGTATTTTGGTGGTTGTTTCAGTATTACTTTTTTTTTTTCTGTTTGTCATGTAGAGATGCAATCTTCATATTATAACATTATAGTTAGCTTCCCATTAGATATATGTGAAATGACATCCGTTTCCTTCATGTGATGACACTAAGGAGTCTGGTCCTACACTCTGTAGGTACTTGAGTGTTATCAGTGCAATATTTTTGTTAGAGATCTAATCAGTGGGAACGTATAACAGTAATTTGTTGTTTCACAGAGGCCTCTTGATTCTATTTTGTTTTTATAAGGAAAATATGATCCTTGCTGCACACATCCATCCTTTAGACTTTTTCTGTTAGAGATCAAATCAGAGTTATAAGTAACATTGTCATTAGTTATCACTACTAGATTTCTTAGCTTACACTTTATTTTCCACTCTTATGAAATTGCAGGCCTTTGCTCCCCTATAACAATCAATTGTAGCCAAACCACTGTATGTTTTGACAGACAGTTTAGCATTAATTCTTTGTGCAGTTCCTTTTACAGATTTAATCAGAGTTAGCTATCACATATCCATTTCTTCTTTTTATTGGTACTTTGCCTCCTCTCTTTTGCCATCGTTTACCTAAAAATGACATGCTGAACTTCCCTAATATTCTATATCAGTGAATTATGTGCCAGCCCTGCTTTGTCGATTGCCATTTTTTAAACTATGATTTTATAGATTTAATCTTAGTTTTCTGTATCTTGGATTTTTGTTATACTGGTAAATTTACTAAATGACACTTCTATTTTAGGTGTATTTGTTTAGATGAAAATATAACTTCATTACCCTGAGGTCTGTAAAATATATCACTGGAGTCACTAATACAGAGAATGCTCTTTCTTTGAAGTATATTTTACTGGCTTCTTCATATTGCAAACTGTATTTAACTTTATTTCTGTAAGCAATCTAGTCAACATCTATAACAATAGACTGTTGCTATAACCGGATTGCTCCTTTTGACTTATTTGGGTATTTACTTATGGTGTTTTACATATTAGAATTAGTCTGTCAACAATTAACATTTACTCCTTATGAAAGCCATACTTCAGAAAATGGAGTATTATTAAACTGCAACCATTGTGCCAGAAATCTGTCTTCTAGTAATAAAATTTCTATGTATAATAGCAGCTGAGAAATACTGCTATGTATTATGCATAGACTCCAGGATAGCTGGGGAGAAAAACCACAGTGGGGCTTGAAATGCGGTACAACCAGCAGATGGGGCTGCTAGCTCACAAATAAAATAGCAACTGAGCAGGATCTGAGATCCTGTACATTTTTAAATAGTTTTTGTTTCAGAAATTTGTTTTGTTTAAAAAGAAACAATTTCTAATATTTCCAATGCCACTTGGCGATTGTATAAAAGTACATTTAAGTTGAATATATGATCAGTGTATGTACACATAATGCAATAACAAGCTTCTATGTATTATGTAAACATATGTACAGAATCTTAATATTTTTTCTTACTTATGTGGGGGGTAATGCGTATTTTTCATAAACATAGATTAGCCAAGATTAAGTCCTACATCCTAAAACAGCATTGCAGGTTAGCCTGAGAACACACTGGGGTCATTTAGTTTGAGCCTGCATCATTTCAGTCCATGGGATTTTTTCCATTGACTTGAATGAAAACAGATCCTAGTTCATTGTGAAGAGAATAGAGTGAAGTGTCAGGGAACTTTCACCATCTCTTGTTGCTGTTATAGTAGCATGTGAGTCATAGTGAGAGATAGACATTTACCTGCCCTTCAATATGACAAAAAGATGCTGCAGAAGGGGAAGGAAAATTTTGGGTTGTGGAAGGAGTTAAAACAAAGGCAACATTAGACTAATTTGTAGGATTAGACACTAAGGAAGAGGTACTGGGACTCTTTGGGGCAAGAACTTAATAAGAGTTGTCTAAATAGAGATGTTTGAAAACGGATTTGACAAATATAGGGGAAAATAGTCATAAGATCCTAAGAGAATTAGGAGCAAAAATCTATAAACCCCTTAAGTTCTCCTGAAATTCCCCATATTGAAGAGTCCTGTACTGGTACGAGGATGGTAATATGGTTTAACAGGACTTCTCCATTACATTTGTGAAGGAACCCCTCCTCAACATAAACACAGAAAAACTTGATTTAAATAAGGGCTGAAATAATTGGAGTAGAGAAAAGGTTATTACCTCAGTTTATAAATTCCAGAAGATATTGATTGGAATTTTACTGGAAATGTATATGTTCAAAAATAGATAAAAATTGGCACTTGGCACCGGAAAACGCAATGACTCTAATTAGCTTTCTTTAGGGTGAAATCTACATTTCCCATTGCTCTTAGGAAGGAAACAATTAGATCTAGAGTTTAGATTAGATTTATACGGCTCTGCTCTGAAGAAGTAAGCAGAATCCCTTTCCTATTCACTAAATAACCTTTTCCTGTCACGTGCTATACACAGTAAATGTAGAGGAGTAAAGCTATCATGAAGGACTCTGTTCTCATTTTTACTGTAGTACTCGGCATACAAGTGTTTTATAGTTTCCCCACTGAGCTTTAAGGCAACTCAACAATTTTAAGCAGTTAACTGCAGCACAGGCATTGTGGGTGTGGTTTAGGAGACTCATTTTAAATATAGGCTACTCTTTGTTTTTGACCATATAAGAACTGTACAGCTCTTAACAATGATTGATCACTTTGCAGTGTAGTCAGCCACAGAGGGGCAACCTCTATTATTGGGTAATTCACAATAACAACAGGACAAATTCCTAGTACATCTTGACAGAGTGACATAATTGTAGTCTATTCTTGCTAATGCTGTTGCTGCTTCTTCCTCCATGTCCTCTATAGCTGGTGTCAAAAACCTCTCTCAGGCAGTAGCCAAAGAATATTTTGCTTTGGCTTGCAACATGCCAGTGCATCAAGGCCAGAACTGTAAGTGTGGAGAACTTTAACACTACAGTTTGCCCTAGGAAATCAAATACATGGCTTTCAGCTTAATATATTTCACCTTGAAGGAACTGTCAGAAGACCACTCATAAAGGAATGGCAATTTCCTTTATAGATGTTAGTGCAAGAAAAAAAACACAGAAGTAAGAAATCACATTTATATTGTTTCACATTAAGGGGAATATGTGTGTCCAATACATCAACGAAATTGACCAATATTAACTTCTCCTCATCGCAGGTACCTTGAGAGTAAAGGCACACAAAAGTACTTTACAAAGAAGGGCGTTTGATAATACTATTTTATACATAGGGAAGTTGAGGTGCAGAGAGATTACTGGCCCATTTACTTCAGCAGAGCTGTGAGTGCTCAACACAACTAGATGACAGGCCACATGTTATCTCATCGAGTTCTCACAAAAAATAAGTGATAACCCCAGATCTCTCCATTCCCAATCACCAACTCGTACCCATTAGACAAGCAAGCGTCTCTTATAAAAATGGCAACCCACGATGTTGTCAGGATCCAGCTTTGGGCAATCCACTTGCAGATTTCTCTCTGCCACTTTTGCTCTTTCCTATCATTTCAGGTATCAGGATAATATGATCCTATACAACATCAGAGTGTAAAATCTATTTGAGAGAATATTTATCTGTCTGGAAAATTTGTGTTTCAGTGTTATCTAGATGAAGTGTACTTCTCTTCATTTTTCTAGTCCTCTCAAAAGAGGTGGACCTGAAACAGCACAGTTGCAAACACTGAGTGAGCAAGTTCTGTTCTAAATCCTGCAATTTAGGCCTATGCCTAATGAGTCCTCTTTTCAAATCCTTATTTTTCCAAAAGCTCCTTTTTCAGACCCCAATGATATTTCATGTAGGCACCATGTGTGGAGAAATCAAGTGGACTGTTAAATCAAAAGAGGAAAATATCCTCTGGATTTTTTTTTTAACTTTTCATTTGTTTGCCAATAACAGTTTAATGACTTGAATAAATAGTTAGAGTGAATAGTAAATTGAGAATACAGTGTGGGAACAAGGCGATAAATGAATGGGAGGGGACTAAACTCTGAACCAAAAAATATACAAGGTTCAGGGGAACCATAAACAAACCTGAATATAAATTACCGTAAGCTTTGATTATGAATTTTACAAATTAGCTCTGACTTTTCACTGCACGCCTGCATTAGAGGAAAGGGAAGGTGGTTACTGCATACAGCTGCACCATGTTGTATATCATTGTGTCAGAACATAGTATTTGCCATACCAGGGCCATCAAGTCTGGTGTTCTTCCTCCGGCATTGCCCTATGTTTGAAGACTATATAGTGCACGTAGGCAATGCAGTGCATGTAGGTAAAGCTTTCTTCCTGTCCTGTTTCATCAGCTTACGCCCTGAAGCATGAAATATGAACAGCTTAATGCTTCAGATCCAAAGCCCACTCAGGTCAATATAAATCTTTTCTGTGACTTCCATAGGCTTTAGATCAGCCCCAGTAAGAACAGCTTTAACCTACTTCTTCACTGTGCTTTGCTGAAGTTATGGTAATAGAGAGCAGGAGTGATAACAACAGGTGTCTGTAGGAAAGCATTTATAACATGCCGCCCTTGGAGTAAATTTGAAGAGCAAGAAGAATCAAAGATCTACAATACCCATAGAGGGTTACTGCACCCCTAAAGAAATAAATTAAAGGCTGCATGCTGTGTAAAATCTCAGCCTGGAATTCTTTTTATCAAAAGACTAAGGTTAAACCAAGTGTCTTTTGTTGCATATCCTTCATTGTGCCAAAGTATGTACCTGCCTTACCCTAAAAGCCCATATATTATAACTTTATCTTGGTTTAATAGAAGATCTGAACAGCCATCTATAATACATAACAGGATTCAGCCTGCCAGCATTTCAGATGTTGTTTTAACTGCTTATATAGAGCATTCAAGTAAAAAAAAAAAAAAAAAAATCTAGCTCCCATACAGCCACTTTGGTACTGTGAGAATTAGAAGAGCGAAAATCGCTCTAGCGTTAATACATTTAAACAGCCGATGCCTGCTTAAAAAAAAGTTGGGGTGATTCATTTGAAGGTCAATCAATTTTATATGCTTTTAGTCAAAAGATAAAAGCCTCCAAAAATAAGGAGCTGACTGGCTCCTTGGGCCTCATTGTTTCACAGAGAATACCTTATGCAAAGGTTCAAAGTGCATTTGGTATTTCCAGCCATTTGTAAAACGTATAGCAACCTTACATGCCTGGCATTCTTCAAGCTTTCTATTTTCTTATCTTCTTGCACATGGCACAAACTGAAACGGATTGCCAGTGAGCTGTACCTGCTTTTACATTGGCAGCAACATAGATCAATATGCAAGCTATCTGTTTTCTTTTGCACAAACAGAAGAAATGAAATGCATCTCCTTGAATTTGGAATGCACATAGGCAACGCGACTGCAATCCTTTCCTTTCAGAATTACAGTTTCAGAAACCAAACAAATACTGCTCTGCAGTTTTCTAAAATTAACAGTCTTGTATCTACTCAGGCACCATTGCTTTGTAGTTTCTAGTCAATGATTTCATTGCATGAGCTACTGACAAAAAAATCAAGCAATATTTATAAATTCATAAAATAAATAATTCATTGGTATAAAATGATTTTTAAAGGGACTTAATAAGATTTATTTTCCAGAGAAATAACACAAATGTTTTGATTAAACAATATTTCAGTGTATGTTAAACTCCAACCCAAACTGATTGGGTACATTTTCTTTTTTGAAACTACCTTTGATAAGAAATGCATTACAAACTCATCAGTTTAGCTTCCTGTTAACAAAGAGACAGCAGCCGTCTGGATTATTCTAGATCCGCAGTGAAACTGCCACACTACGTATGCTCAAACTAAAGCTGTGCAAGTTTGACAAGGGGCAGATGAATCCAGGAGTTATTGTGCAGGGGTTTAAATCTATGCGGCAGCTGACGGTTGAAATAATCATCTATACATTGCTCTGAGCTAGCTGGGGAAAGGTTGAAGCTGTATATTTTCAACATATCTAGTCTAATGGTTAATCTGTTGTCTTGTACAGGGGGTGCTGGGTGGAATCACAGCTATAGCTGACAGTTTGGAGGAATTGCAGTGGGTATCTTCAGTTGCCTGATTTACAAAGTGGTAGGTAGAAAAGTAAATAGGCTTGCACTGAAAGAAGGGAGTCATGTTCACTGTCACTCAGACCAGAAGAATTTTGGTGCCCAGAAGCTCAATCGACATATTGATTATTTGCATTCAGTAATAGGGTGCTCCACATCATTGTATTCCACCATTCAAGAGCTGAGCTGTATATAAACATGTCAGATTACAGGAGAACAGTGCTTGCTGTGTTTGGTGGTAAATGGAGAAGTTGTTTTAGAGAAAGAGAAAAGGAAAGTTGAAGGTGCCAGGGGAAAACAGCTAGATCCTCAAACCAGGGGTTGGTGGGCTGCTAAAAACACTGCCTGTAGTTCTAGGGCTGATGTGGCTTATCTATCTAGTGATGTAGAATCACACTTTACAGAGATTGAGGGGATGTAGTATGTATGAGTTGGACTGAAACAAAAAATTAGGTACCTGCAAGTGAGAGCTATGGCTATAGGAAAAATACTACGCTGATTCTGAGGTAGAGATGGTAATGAAACCCTAACAATTCCAATTAATGGTTTTGGTTTTTTAGGTATTTTGATCTTTCTTCTCCTTTTTTAAAAAAACACGTCTTTATCTCCCCTTGCAGGCAAATCACACTGCAGCCAGTTCCAGCCATTTCTTTGAAAGAACTGTACTGGTATTCTGCCTTGTTACATTTAAATTACTGCTAAGAAAGAATAAAACAGAGAGTGCCATGGACATGGAGTTAAGCACATAGATTGTTTTAAGAAACGTTCAAGTCTTGCTGGTTATTGTTCAAATGAATTTGAGTATAACAAATATAATGTATAAAATAGAAAAAGGAACGCCACAGATATAATTTGATAATATAGTCTTTAGGCAAAACCTTGTATTTTCTTCCCAGGGTGCAGCTTCACTCAGATCTTTTGTGGGTCTGCATGTTACTATATTGAAAATAAACTGCTGTGTAAATCAGTTTTGATCCCTTGATATTTGATGAGCATTATTACCACCTAAGATAGTGTTAATAGGATTTCTATTTCATGAGGTATACAGTGGCTGCCATTAGACATTTGCCTATAATTACCACGTAGCGGTATTAGAGATGCTAATTTTTCATGCATAAATGAGGAAATATCACACTATCTAATCCTGAATGTGGTAAAAGTTGACTAACTTGTGGTGACCACTGTGTATATCACAGTTATATATTTTCTCTCATCCACTGCCCTGGCCTCTGCCATCCTCAAGAATATATTGATCTTCTCTACGAAAGACTAACTTGCGGATCCATGGCAAAGTCCCTGTGCTCTTATAATTAACCGTGGCAACAGACAATATAGATGCAACAGTTATCATCAGAGATGAAGCAATTAACTTTTAGCATTTAAAACACAGGCCTTTTCTATTTGGAGATAACGAGGTGTTAGTGAAAAACAGTTGTTCTTTAATTCAAATGGATGAGTTGTTGGGGCTACCCATAAAATACTTAATGACAAACACACTATGTAGAGAACTCTTGTGGCACTGGATGAAGTTAGCTTGAAAATAATGCAGTGTTTCAGAGAAGAAAATTCCCCAACACATATAGATTGGGTGCCAAGCCTGCTGAAGTACAGAAAGTTCTGAGAAGTTTATTGGTAGACTTTTATCTCCCTCCCTTTTACATTAAAGTAGTTTGATGTGAACATGTCCTTTTTTATGGATTATTTTCACCATTATTGACCGTGGACAGGAATTGGACTGAGATTGTTGTGTTTCAGAAAATGTTCACGCAATCTCACTGAACTTGTGCAGAGAAGAAGACTGTGTGGGTAGGCTTTATTATTTGAAAATATGTCACTGGAGGAATTCCAGAAGTAAAATGTTTGACAAGCAGCACAATCTGTCCAAAGCAAATCTGATGATTGTCTGAGAATTCATTCCACCAAATTTTGAGTGTGATTTTAGTTAATCAGGGTCATGCATTGCCTTCCAGCAATTTAAGTTCCTTTTGAAATCTTAGGCTATGTCTACACTGGCAAGTTAGTTCGAATCAAGGAAGCTTAATTCTAACTAACTAAAGCCATGGCTACACTAGGCTTTACTTAGTTCTAATTAAGGGCTTCCTTAATTCGAACTAATAACTTCGAATAGGGTATTAGAAGTAAGGGTTAATTCAAACTAGTTAGTTCGAATTAACCAATGTGGCCATATTAGTTCGAACTAATTTCTTAGTTCGAACTAACCGGCCCATTGAAATCAATGGAGATCGCTAATTCGAACTAAGCAAGTGCCATTCATTCGAACTAACTAATTTGAACTAATTTTAGTAAGTGTAGACATAGCCTTATCTATTAGTATTTGACTCTATATTGTTATTAATAGCAAACAGCAGAAAAACACTGCATGTTAGGTTCTGATCCAGGTTGTATTGACAGAAATATTTTCATCCACATCACAGGGAGTTGGATCAAGCTATTGATGTAGATACCCTTCTAGAACAAATGGGTTCTTCATGCAGTTCACAGTGCAGCTGAATAATCAGCGCATATTAAATTAATCTGTTGTAGGTCACGTATGATAAGCTTTTTGGGATCAAGACAAAGTCCTTATTTCTTGGAAACAAATGGCCGATATCTGAGTGCCCCATAAGTATCTTTTTTCCATCGTGTGGTAAACTGAGCAAAAAGGTAAAAAACACATTGATCTCTGAAAATCTCCCTGAGCTACCACCTATTCACTTTTACTGGAGAATTTTGTAAACCAGTTCAAACAGGTGGATAAAGTGCTGCAAAATTATCAGCCTATAAATTCCTCCCTCTTCTTCCTCATGCATCTTGTTGATTTATGGGAACGTAAGGCAACATGCAGCCTTACCAGCTCAAGAACGTACCTACTTTTCTGTGATGTATGCAGTGTTTCTGTAGCTGTGTTGGTCCCAGGATATTAGAGGGACAAGGTGGGTGAGGTAATATCTTTTGTTGGACCAACTTCTATTAGAGAGAGAGAGCTCTTCAGGAAGCTCAGTGCAAGCTAGAAAGGTTGCCTATCACCAGCAGATGCTGCTCCAATAAAAGATATTACCTTACCCACCTCATAATCTCTACTTTTTTATGGTGCAGTCATTCAGACGGCAACCAGCAATAGGAGATGGAAAACAGCAATAGGAAATCATAGCTGCATAGTTTTTACTGTAAGTTGAAGTCTGTTTTACACTATCCTTTGCTGAAGGTGACATTAATTAAAGGTTTTATTTAATGTGTTGTTTTTGTTAAATTAGGCCCTGTCTCCACTGCTGGTGAAATTCGGCGGCAGTCGATGGAAATTATGTCAGCTAATCAGAGGAGCTTGTGTAACTTCTGTCGACTTTGTAACTTTGGGTTTGCACACCGTCTCCACTGCACTACACCGATGGGAAATGTATTCCTGTCGACACAGTGCTATGCCACCTAACGAATTGGTTTTACTAGCTCATCTTCTGGATCAATCGAGTGTGTCTTTATTGCCACTCCGTCGAACTGGATAAGTTGTTCTGATGGTGGCATATTTGCCGTCCTCAATGTAGACATAGTCTTACCTTCTGTACATTAGAAGAGGAAAGGTTAAGGCTCACAATTTCAAACTGAAACCACATTTGAACACTTACGTCGGTTGGTCTTATTTTTAGAGGTGCTGTGCATTGACCTTCGTGAAATTTGGCAGTGCTCAGCTCCTCTAAAGATCAGGCCACTTTTATTTAGGTGCCTAAATATGGATGTAAGTCCATAATAGTAGGCACACAAGTTTGAAAATGTTGACCTTATCTCTTTTCTGATTCCTTCTTTACATTAATAGCAACAGAGTACTGTACCTTCCCTGGCACTTTCAGTAGATTCAAAGGAATAAATATCATCTCCAGCTAATAATTCTTGAGATCTTTATCAACATGTGGGAAATAAGTTTTGCATCAAACACACTTACTCAAGGGTAGGATTATTGCTGAAAGATGACAATATTATAGGATAATCCTTTTATAAGGGTTTATTATATAGAGAGCCATTTTTAAGAAGGCTGCAGGTATAAACCTATAGTTCAGCTATGGAAACTGATAGTTTAAGCTTTAAAGTCTATAATTCCACGTAATATAAAATGGATTTCTGCATGTGGTTTGAAAACATTTTAAATACACAAAACATTAATTTCCATTTTTTCTTATTATTTAGAAGTAAAGAATGAAGCTAGCTCGAATTATCCAAAATGTTCATTTCAGTTCAAGAATGCAACTGCTAATGCACTCGTTGGTGCGAGGCCCACTGAAGGAACCCCGGAACCTGTTCCACTTGTTAATAACCGTAAAGGGAGCCTCTTCCTACCCGACAGTCCCTCGCTGCTGCACCTTAACATGTTGAGTTCTGTTGAACATGGAACATCTACCCACTGTAGATTGGCATGGGCACTCAGTTTGCCTGTAAAATACCGCTATCACCCTGAAAAGCCTGGCTTGAACCAAGATCTCCGTAGGTAGCCCCTTAGCTGGATGCACAAGGCAGTACAGATTATGCATGGTTTTACAGTATGAGTGTTCTCAATATGAAAATGACATTACTAATGTTCTGTTAAGTGCCTACAGATGTGGCTTTCTTGACGTGGTGGTGATTAAGAACTTAAACAAGATAGTAACTAATGTTTCTAGGTGGCTGAAGTTTTCTCTTATATTTTATTTGCTTTGAAACACATTCTAGGCAATGAAATTACTAGGCTTCCAATTTGTGATATTTGGTCGCTTAAAAGTTGTTAGATAACTCAGCTTATTTTGGGGATCCACAAAAGAGAAGCACCCATAAACTGCATTGTTAGTGACCCGGGCTGAAGCAATGAAAGAGACAGATTTATTCTAAAAAAAAAAAAATAAGAAAAATAATAAAAGAAAAGTTATGAACTTGTTCACTGTTTCTAGACGATTTGGCTTAAAAACAAAATGAGGATAAAAGAAAAGTAATATGTTGTTACAGATGTTCAGCTCTACATTAAGACTATTAAAATTACCAGCACATCTTAAATCAATTCGTGGAACATCGTCTGGAGGTTATGTCATTGAAATAATGAATCCTTTTTACTCAAGAATAAGCAAACATGTTAAAACACCAGTGTAACTTCAAATTAAACTCCAGCAAAAACCAGAGTATCTGAAGCCTCATTAGACTTGCCTGACATTTTTCTAGCACTGAGTCTTCCTGAACTGTAAAACTGTTAGATTCTGTGCCTATTAGAAAAATGAGCAGTGAGTTGTTACAGCAAGACATTAAGTATTATATTTAGGGATGTGCAGAAACAAGCCCTTGAATTTTATGAGAACTCAGAGACCGGATTGAGTTGTTCTTCTATAAAATTTTGTGTTGAATTTCTGAGAAAGAAGGTCAGCATAATATAGTATGGCTGCATTGTAACACAACTCCCACAGTAAGAAAGACATTGAAAATATTAAAAATAGGGTCCCACTCTTGTTAACAGGAGCAGTAGGTCAAATCGACAACATTAGCATTGAGTTGCATGTATCAGAGCCTGTTACTCAAATACAGTTTTCTTTCATGACATGAGCAAATTTAAGATTCCCCTTTAATGTAATGTTTATTCCTCTCATGCAGAAGCAGGAACCATGAAATGAAAATAATATTTTATAGCTTAACTAAAAGTTTTGCTAGATTTACCTTCTTTAAATACACAGGAAATTAATCGAATATATGAGATAATTAAATGTGGTTAGATGCAGTTTACATCCTACTTATGACTATGAAACCTGCCTGTGAGTTATCATTGCAACACATTTGGGAACCAGCCATAGGTAATGGTCTCCATTATACACAATTTGTATATTTTAGCTTCAAGCAATTCAACTCCTGGGCCCCTGCACTTTCAAGGAGTAAAACTGCATTTCCAAGTTGCAGACGGATGTAGACCATACAGATTTCATTTAAAAACAAAATATAAATCCTGATTCAGATGCATTGTGTTTAAAATAGATAATCTTTCTTTACTGAAATGAGAATAAATTGCTCCCTTGCTTGAGGAAGGCACAGCTTCAGTACGGAAACACGGTGTCTCAGAGGGCTTGGGGAATAGGTTTTAACTTGTGAGCCACCTTACCTTAGTTTAGAACATTGCAGGTGAACACAGACAGAAATGTGACATAGAGATGATGGGAACTTAATGAAGGAAAGAGCTTGTTTGTTGTTGATACAATACTAAAAGAAACTGTACACTTTGTCAGAAAATCCAGCCGCGGAGACCGGCATTCTGGACGGTAATAATAAGGCCCAGTTTTACAATTGGTCGTACGGTAATAACATCTGGTAGGATTGGAGAAAAAGCAAATGCTAGACCATGTAAGATGAAAGATCCTCATTGGACTTACCTTTAGCATTTGAAACAGCAAGCATAACTCATTTTAACCGGCGGAAGGCTTGGAAAAATATTTTTATAGCATGGTGCACAGTTAATAGAAATATTTCTATATATAATATCATTACAGCTGGTCTGTATCAAAATAAGACAGCGAATGCTCCTACTGGTCATAGAGCTTTCTTATACTAGTGAAAAAGGTATAAAAATGTACTCAACTTGTTGTATATTACTGAATTTCTGATAAAACATTTTCTAGCTCCATGGCAGCAGATTAATTTAGGTGAAGCTTTAAGAGTTGATTTACTGGCAGAAAGAAACACATTATTTGTAGGTGATTTCTGCAAGCAACATTTTGCATTGTTTTTTCTTTAATCTCTTAAGTAATGAGTTCATATTATTTGGAGTGACGCTTTATATCCAATGAAGAACAAGGGAGTCCTGTGTATGTATTAAAAGCAAATTATTGGCTGTGTAGAATAGCACGTGAATAATTGTTCTTGACAGATAAGTTTAATACAAGACTACACCATTTCCCAGAGAATGTCTTCCAGAGAGTGGTATGGAATGTATAAAACCTACACTTTATTATAAATAGAGCTGAGCAGGTCACACACACACACACACACACACACACACACACACACACAAATCATAATAATTCTGAGAGTGCTCACTTCAGTATACAAGCAACCAAATATTGAAGAGATCAAGTTTTATTACAACTAACTCTTATAGAAAGCCAATTTTAAATGTGCATGGCCTGTGGAAATATTGACACTTTCAGCCAATCAAGGAACGGTAATTGCACTATGTGACTTATCTAACGAATCACAAGTAGGTAGCACAACCAGAAATTTGAATGTCAAATATCATCATATAACAAACATTCTGAATATGCTATGGATTTCTAAAACAAAAAAATGAAATAGTCAAATGTTGAAGAGATTTCCTATTCTTTACGGATGTTCCCTGAGCTGAAAAACAGGCTTCTTAGTCCAGTAAATCAATTATTTGTTGTAAGTTGATCATCGCTCAGTTCTAATTACAACCCCTTTGATGTCACTGTTTTGAGGCTTTTTTTTTTTTTTTTTTAATTTCCTGGATCAAGGTTGCCTTTCCAAAGCCCAGTCCTGTAATCTTGATGAAGGCAAAATGAAGTTCCATAACATACCCTGGAAAACAGACACACCTGACAAGCTAGAATGTGAGCTGTAAGAAAATGGTGTCAGAAGATGATTGTAGCAGAAGGATATTGCTTAATTCATTCTCAGATAAATCTAGAGCAGGTGACATATGTCCAAGTCTGCTTTTTGCTTTCAATATAGTTCATTGCAAATAGAATTTTTTTTCAGCTGCTGCTTGTGCACTGTTAATGTGTATTAAGCTCCTTTAATGTAGCTACTTCTACTAATCTCTTTCCCTTTATATTTAAGGCAAGAGCTACTTAGGTCTCAGTTACATTGTCTTCTAGTCTGTTTTTCAG
Organism: Pelusios castaneus; assembly: GCA_007922175.1. Classification (NCBI taxonomy): domain Eukaryota; kingdom Metazoa; phylum Chordata; order Testudines; family Pelomedusidae; genus Pelusios; species Pelusios castaneus. Next base: position 52,410,438 of record ML685755.1, read on the forward strand.
TTAACTATAGGATGGAAAAGAGACTATTTTTCCTTCTTGATTTTACAGCCATAGTCTGAATTTGAGAAACCAGCATTCACTGATGATTCCCTTTGATAGCAAACATAATACTTATGTGTGCTAATTATCAAGTGCAGTAGCTGTCCTTTAAACAGTGAGGAAACTGTGCTTGTTTAAAGCAAATAGTATTATGTTTTGTACATAGTAAGTGATCTTACATTTGGAAAATTATCTTTCATTTAAAATGCACTCCATCCTTTGCTATAACACATCCTCTGTTATACAGGTACTGTCCCCCACTTCCATTCAACCATATCCTTCTCATGCCTGTTATAACAGCTCCCCTTTGTGAGAAGGATGGAGTGATGAGGTCTGAGTTGTGCTGGAGATTTGTGCACAATTGCAGGCAATGGTCACAGTCCTGATTAACTTAAAAATTAAACATCAAGGCATTAAATATTTTACATCTCTTCATGCAGACTCTGTGGTCTGGCATGTCAGACACAAGAACCAATTGATACGTGGTTCATTAGCAAAAGCAGACTGGCAGCTGTTATGTTGGTATTTCAAATAGCACTTATCTTTCTGTGTATATAGCAGAGCACTAATTCTACTCTTCAGTAGCACAGATTAATTGCAAATAACTCAGACAATAACGTAAATGCTGTTCCCCCCCCCCTTTTTTTTGTTTATTTTAAAAGTATGAAACTAAACTGAACTCCCGTGTTCAAAATCCTGGTTTTCTTCCCTTCTCCAGCTCCGTCTCCTCCAAACCAATCTCTTTGACTAACATGTTTGATTTTTTTTTTTAAACCGTTGGGCCTAAAAAGTTAGCCATGAAGTATCAGTGCGTGAATGGACGTTGAGTGTGTGGTCTTTGCTATGTCACTTGTATTTTGTGTAGCACTTGGGGGGTCCTTGATCTCATGAGTTGCCTCTATTTCCAGTTGAAGATGAACATCCGTCGACACTGTCACCCAAAAAAAAGCAGCGAAACGGAGGCATGAGAAATTCACCCAACTCCTCTCCCAAACTGATGAGGTAAGACTGGAAGAAGCTCATATCTTTATCTTCGTTCCTTCCTCCTGCACCTCAAAAAGTAGGGGGGGGGTAAAGAAAAAGATTGTTAGATGGTTTTTGAAAGGCTGAAGTATTTATTCTGTCAGCTTGTCATCCGTTAATGATAGAGCTGAAAAAACTCTGTCATGAAAACCAGTTTGAAAAGCTGTTTGAAAAATACATAGGCTTTAAAGTCTTAGCTGTCACCCTGTCCTGTCCATATGTAGTTCTTAAACAGCAGTGGCACTAATGATGGTGCTAACCAATCAGAAGAACTCATGTGGTTAGTTTGCCTCAGGCAATTCTCTTTTTGTTGAATCCCTCTGAGTACTGTTTTCTGTACTTCAGGCCATATGTGAGATGTATCATCACAATCAAAAATGAACCTGAATATTACCTTCCTTTTATCCTGTCGATTGAAATCATATTTCTGTTAATTGATTTTGACTGATTAAAAAAAAGTCTAATAATCTAAGTTCTAGCCAAAGCCGAGTTAAAAACTAATGCAATTTTACTCAGGCTAAAAGCAATATTAATTATGAAATACAGGTTTGGGGTTTTTTTAAGAATAGTTCAGACTCTAAAAGTGATGATAAAACATCTTCTAGCTCTTATTGAAGTTTCCCCTGTTGCTGGATGGTTAGTATTTTACAACAGAAGAACCCTCCTATATTTAAGTCATTTCTTTCCATAGGACCATTTCCCTTTAAGGAGAGGTTCTCTGTAATGGAAATTGCAATTGGGACATTATACTACATTGAAGCAATATGGCACTTTCTTTCCACTTCTCTCTCTGCTTTACCCTTTTCCCGTTGTAGTCCATGAGCATAGGATCAAGCGTGCTAACTGGAGTTTTATTACACCAGAGTTCTCTACAAGCAACTTGTTCTACTCGGTTTATGTGTATATATAATTAGAAAGGGGCTAGACTGGAGCTCCTGTTCATGTTTGGATCCAGATCTGAACATCAAATATGTGTCTATGTACATGTAGAGACAGGGACACATGCATGCTTTTGTGCATGTACGCACCATACATACATCATGTAGCCCCTTTATTTGCTTACTGACAGCAACCAGTAGTGGATATGGATATAGCCAGGTGATTTCCCCCTCTGTACTTCAATCAGTGGAGTGGGAATTTCCTTAGCCAATTCAGTAAGCAGCCTTTTCTGTTTATCGTTCCTGCAATCTAGGGCATATTCAAGGGCAGACGTTTTTTAAGTCGTCTTCATCTGTGTTTAGACTGCAGGACCAAAAGTGAGATTGATTCACTGAAGGAAATGCACCCAGCTGTGTCTTTTTTCCCCCCGTTGACCATCTATTTCTGTTAAATGTATCGTTAAAAGTTCTCTGCCTTCCTAGTGGCTCAGCCTTGCCTGTGTGACACTGATTTACATACTTGTTTACAGTTTCTGAGGAAGAATAAAATGAGCATACTGCCAAGCTTCTCATTTTTCAGAAACCAGTTGTCATACGAACATCATTTTCAATTTACTCACCTTTGGGTAATCTTATCTAGCACTAAGAGTTTTATCTCTTTAAAGTTTGAAAAATGTGGGAGCTTCCCCCCTCAAACCTTTAAATTTGGGGAAGTAAATTTAAAAAAACCAGTACAAAAAATAGAGCTGAAACATTTGTAGTTGAGTGCACTGTCCCTGTTTGCTATGTAAAGTATGCCTCATTTCTTTGATCTTGAGTAATAATAATTCTGGGGAGTTATACTGTTTTCATATGCTTCAAAGCTGTGTCAAAGTTTTGCTGCTTAAGGGTACTTCTTTATTCTACTGGCTCTTGGGTACTGAGATGACAGGTCCTCTGTACTAGGTGCAGGCTTTTTCAAGTCATAGCCTTCAGCAAAACATCAAATTACCAAATACAGGGTAACATACTTCTACACGAATGCCTTTCCTGTAGATATATTATACTATATATATTAAATACTTTAGTGTTACACGGCGCATTTTATGTGCAATAGAAAGTGATGGTTTGAGGTAGCCTTAGGGGTACTTTTTTTCCACAAGCAGAAAAAGCTAGTGTATACCGTATCAAGTATGGTTTTTACAGGACTTTCTGCCCGAAGGCCTTTGTAAATAAGTAATGATCAACAGATTGGCTGTGGGTTTTTGAAAAGCATGCCTGTGTCAGTTTGCATGATGGGGGAAAATTTTCAAAGTGGCGCCTGCTTTCATGGCCTGCTGAAGAGGGACTGAGGGAGAGGAGTCATCCCAGGCTTGAGCTGTCTGCTCGGTAGCACATCAGAATTGCTAAACACCGGTCGAGCAATGAGTGGAGAACTTGCCAAGCTTCTGAATCCAGACTTTATTTTCTCTCTCCTCTGTCTCGCTGCGGAATTTATTTATCCACCTTATGCCCCCACCCTCAACCTTTGCCATATCCCATAGCCTCTCTGCCTTATCTGTTAGGCACAAGCTGAATAGTAGCTCAGAGCTCTGAAACCAGAGAAAATGGAATGAATCAGAATAAATATCTGTTTTCTTTGCAAGCTGTGAGATGGTCAGATCCTTCTCTGAGCCCAGCAAATTCATTGCCTCTGTTTTTTAACAATGTAATTATCAAAATTGGCTTTTCTTGAACCCCCCCTCCCCATCAAGTCCTTGGTTAATATCAGCTAGAAGTATACAACGTTCCCTCCTAAGTAAAAGCACTGTGATGCTGGAGATAGGCCTCACTTGGCAATGAGGGGGCTAAAGGGAGCCTGTGGGTTCCTGCCTTGCTAAGCCAGCAGCCCAGTGTCACACATAGAGAGACAAATTAAAAGCGGAGACTCAGCACAGGGCTGCCCAGGAAGGAGAGAAGAATTCCTCTACTTCCTTGGTGAGGGTAGCTGAGAGGTTCCAGCCAAGAGGCTTGTTACCTAGACAAACCATGTTGTGGATGGGGTGACTAGGCCCAGGAAGACAGATAAGAAGAGACAGCCCTGGGGCAGGGGCACAGTCCGACAGCTGAATCCCCAGCTGACCCTGATTTTTAGTTCTCTGTTTTCCTTTTTGTTTCGGACTCTAATACCATGGACGGCATAGGATTCCAGTATGTCTTAGCCAGACCATGGCAGTGGATCTGTGAGTAGTAACACCAGACTTTCAGGGACCCACAGCAGGGAAGTCATGCTCTGAAGTCCAAAAGCTGGTACAACTTAACTGACCCAGATACCTCATATAAGCCAGATCTTTTTCGGTTAATAGATTATTCCATAAGATTCAGTCCTGATGTTCTGGGGATAAAAGGTTGGAAGGAGTGAGCATGTGGAGTGGGAAGAGTACACACACAATTCCATGTGAAAATTTGATCATAGCTTTAGAGAGTGACTTCCTGATCAGGCTTACAGATAACATAGGGTCCAAAATTCAAAAGCTATACTGCATTTCTGCTGTACAGAGGACAAACCAGTGTAAGGAAGAGGTCTCTGTGCTTCACTATGTGCCATAGGCAAAATACCTGTGATAACTCTTTTCACTGGAATACAAAGGCCTGGACATGGACAGCAAGTTCATGAATAGAGAAGTTTGAACAGTTCAAATATTTCTTAATTTGAAGTGAACTAAACTCAGATGTTTTTGAGATTCACCTAGTACTATACAGATCCACAGTACCTAATATGTTGCAGAAATCATAGGCTGTAAAACACTATTTTTTGCAAGAAGCAACCTAAATGATTAGTGGAAGTAAACAGTTATGAAGTATGCAAACGTACTGTAGACACTAGAAATGTTTGATATGCATCTAAAGAGATTCAGGTAACTGCATATTATTCCAGTTTGATGCTCGTGCGCATCCAGTGAAATCAGAGGAGTTACACTGACATGAAACTGAAGGAATGTGGTGGTGAATAAGGCATAGAATAGCTACATTGTAACAGTAGTCGTACATACCAATAGACTGGGTAAGCATTTAGACAACGAAATGAAGAATACCTATTGCGCCAGATTCTAAGGTGCTGTAAATTGGCATAGCTTCCTTGATATCAGTGGAGCTACACCAGCTGAGAATCTGGCTCTTTCAATTCACAAAATTAATTTTGTTAGATGACAACTTAAAACCAAACCAATCAAAAACATCACAACAACAAACAGCTCTAAAAGGGAAGGCAGCAGACTTTTCCTAGAGAAGCATATTCCAGGCACAGTAAGACATTCTGCGAGGCCACTTCACTGGATAAAAATGGGCATGATAGGGAGGAAATGGAAAGGACAGAAACTCTATATAGCAGAATAATAGTCACATAAGGCGTATCAGACTGTCCTTTTGATGAGAGGTTTCTGGTAAGGAAACATGGACACATTTGTTGCCCTTCCCCCAGATCATTAAGTGACATAAATTCACTTGCTCATCATCTCCTTGTCTCCTTTTGTGTTGCATGTCACTGATTAATGACATGTTAAATGTGATGAGGCTGTCTCACCCCGTGTATGTGGTAGGCAAGCTGGTCAAAAAGCAGTCCCCCTGGATTCAAAGGTGACCCCAGTACAAAATTTGAAAAGTCCTGGACCCAGACCAACAAGCCACTTAGAAAACTGTTGTCAGGGTCCAAATCCTCGCTTAATGGTTTGGTAACTGCTGCTGCGTGAGTGGAATTCACTGAGTAGCAGAAAATGTCAACCCAGCTGAGTCAAGCTACTGCTTAATGTAAGAACAAATGGCCTGTGACAGGGCCCAAGGGGCCTGAAGAGCAAACAAATAGTTTGTCCCTGTCCACTCTGCACGGAGTGGTGTACTTGACATGGGCCTCTAGACAAGCAGCATACTCAGCAAAGGGTCATTATCATTAGTGTCCCTGGTCACGCAAGAATCAGAGGCATCGGGAAGCTGAGTTGTCAGTTGGTTGCCAAGGAGAATTTCGTGAGCCTGAGGATTTTTCTTGATCTGAGATCTGGAAAAAATATCCAGCCAAACAGTAAATTTGCTCAGAGACTGACACGGTCCAGCAAAGTGGCGTGGAAGAAGTCAGCTGTTCTGAAGGGCTTCTGAAAATCTAATGAGCCCATTTATCTGATACAAGTAAATAGGAAAACATCCCCAGTCTATTTTAATGATGAGACATATGTTAATCTAAGCATAGTATGGGCAGTGGGGGTACTCCATCCCCTTAGCCCCTCCTCTCACCCGTTAGGTCTATACAACCAGCTGGGGTGTGAATCCACTGCTTGTACACACATTCTTGTGCGAGCGCTGATCGAGTTAGTGCATATAAATAGCACAACAGTACCAGGGGTAATGGTAGACAGCATGGCTAGCTGCAGTTGAGTACGTAGCCCTAGCTCATAGGGTGTAGACATAACCTCATCCACACACACACGCTGTTCCACCAGCGCTTTTCATTGTAGCTTCGTTATCCCTGCCATTCCAGTCTTGTCCCCCCATGAGCTGAGACGTTTAGTTATTTGTGTCAGAACCTAATACAGTAGTCGAAGGGTTTTATGGAGAAACCTGTCAATTAAGAGCTAGTTTACTCTGATGGTCTTCTGCTTTGTGACTTAAGTCAAATATGAATAGCAGATCTGCAGAGGTGAAAGCTTTCTGTGTTCAACATACTTATGGCTTACATTTACACAGTGCCTTTCCAAAGCACTTTATAAACTTTGCAAGTGATATAGTGTATGTAGTAGAATCACTTCACACTGTTCTTAATGTGCAGCCATCTCTGAGGTGACACATAGTAGTTGTTTAACAGCATAAATCAACGCCATGAAACCAACTCCAGGAATCCATTATGTTAAAAGAGAACTGTAGGTATCGTCTGGTCATTTACATTAAATCCTTCATGTTGTCTAGACCTTTTTGAGCAGAGTTAGATGATAGTAGTTTAAAAGATAGGGAAAAGTCTATTCTAGATTTCCAACTCTTGCTACCATAGGTGATATCTACAAACCATGGGAATAGGAAAAGTGTCAGATTTTACCCTGATTTTTGTAAAATCTTGCACAAATGTATCTGAGATTAGAGAGAGATGTTCAGGAAGAATTAGGAGAGTCTGCCAGCAGAGAAAACAAGGAACTTCCTTTATAATGTGCAGGTTAACACTGAATACATTAAGATCAAGGCAAAAGATGTGGGAAGGGGAAAGGGTAAAATCTTTAAACAAGGTGCACAGAAGAGAATTTTTTCTTTCACCAAATGTCTTAGAGAAAAAGAAGTCTCTAAAAGTTGTGACTTTTACCTTGAGGTGTAAACCATAGTTCATTCAGGTGGAAAAGACTACTTCATTTTATGCTGCTTCTTAGTTGCTAGTTTTTTTCAGTAAATTGCTTTTGTCAGGTGCTTTCCAGCCCCTCGCCCTCACCTCCTAAAAATTACTAGATGTGCAGCTTTATGGAATCTAAATGAGAATGCTAAAAACTAAAAACACACTTTTTGTCCCTCACACCCTCATCAGTCTTGTGTACAAGAATGAGACAAGTGACTGTCTCAAAATTTTTCTGTGTAGTAATTTGAGGAGTATATTCTGAGCAGCTCTTGACATAACAAAGTGTTCTGATTGGAAAATACATTTAATCTGCAGAGTCCTAAAAGAAGATACTCTGCATTTACACTAGGTTCCTTAGTAATCATGATAAATTAACTCTTTGGAAAGGCTTGTAGAGTAGAATATTGTGATATTAGGGCCATGTCTACACTTAGAAACTTAGGTCAACTTTATTAAGTTGACTTAAAGAGTCTACACAAGACTCTTAAGTCAACTTAAAGATGACCTTATGAAGTCGACCTAGAGAGTCCACACTAGACTCTCTAAGTCGACTGGTTAGGTCAAGGGGGAGTGGCAATTGCCGGCATGGCCCTCCAGCAAATAGGGAAACCCTGGGGATTCCCTATCCACTGGCGCATGATCCTGGAGAAGGGACTGCGGGGCTCCCTTCTCCCCGGGACCGCTTGGGGCTGGTGGCTTCCCGGTCTCAGGGAGAACCAGCCCGGCATGGGACTGGCTCTCCTTGGGATGAACACTGGAGAACACTGGAAGCTGGAGCCGTGGCTGGGGAGACCTTCTCTCTGGGACCACAGCTCCTCTGGCAGGGAAGCTGCAGGTCTGGGGAGAAGGGAGCAGGGGCTCCCCAGGGGACAAGGGAGCCACGGTGACTCCCTTCTGCCAGGGAGCCATGCAGGGCTCCCTTGCCCCCCCTCCCCCACCCTATGTCGACCAAGTCGACTTAGGGCATCTACATTGGCTTAAGTTGACTGAAGAAGTCGACTTAAGCTCTAGTTTGAATTAAAACGAGGTGTCATTAATTCAAACTAGTTTTTCCTTAATTCGACTTAAGGAGCAGCTTAAGTTAAATTAAGGAAAGCCAGTATAGACATGGAGTAAATTAAGTTGACTTAAGTCTCCTTAGGTCGACTTAATTTCTAAGTGTAGACACACCTTAGGAGAAAGAGACACCAACAATATGTTAGATGGAGGTGAAGGAAATTGTTACTAGTTATTAGAGGTAAATCTCAGCCAGAATATATATTATATGATCCACTCTTGGTCCAACCACAAGAAATTGGCTACCACTGATAAGTTCTTGAGTAGTTTCAGGAGGATAGTGCAAGAACAATGGAACTAGAGACTCCAGTAGCTATGATTTTGAGTTTGACAACAAAGAACCATTAAGAAGAAATTCAATGAAAATATAGGGTTTCTTTCTGTTTACTATTCCATTTTTCTCTATAAAGCTTACTTCATCTGTGCACTGAATCTGTAGACATTTCATTGCTGATTAACTTGTGAAAATACAGGTCCACTAGAGAGCATTACGTTAGTGTAACACACACAGGCAACAAATTCCCATTACAATTTAATGGCATCCACACAGACTGCAGAGGGTCATGGAGGATGGCTAATGGTAGCCGACAAATGTTGGGTGTATTAGTCACAAGACGTTTGCTGAATTCCACCAGAGCAGTGTGACAACCTTCACAGCTACTCCCAGCAAGCTGCGGTAGTCAGTGGAATTTTCCTGTGACAAGCCATCACTCTATCTTGGTAGAGCTTTCTAGCTCCAGTCAAAGCGGTCAGGGAAGATTGAAGTGACAGAGGCCCACTGAGTAAATAGAGAAACATGCAGCACATCATGAAATATTCAACCTGGGTGTAAAAGCTCTAAATGCTTTTTCAATTATTAGCACCTGCACTGGCTGCAGACATCTAACACTAACAGCATGTTAATTGCCACAATTTGTTAGGATAGTTGTAAAAGATATTTGAAAGGCATGAGACATTTTGCAGTGCATTTTTGCTCGGCATCTTATTCTTTGCAAACCCTTCCTTTTCCCCTTTAAAAAAAATAGTACATTTATGTACGAAAACTCCAAAACACTCCAAAGGGCACAAGGTGGGTTCCAAGCCCTTTGGTCTCGAGGGGGTGGAACTGCCATTCATTTCTTCTTAACAAAATAAAGGTCGTTGGGTACCCCAGGGAAAGGTGTGTTTCCAGACTTTGGCCAGCCTAGTGAAAATGAGAGGTTCCATTGATTCAGTATGTGTAGGATTGTTCACTAGATCAGCATAAAAAAGAGCTTTGTTAGTCGGTAGAGATTTACACAGCACAGCTTTACTCTCAAGAACTGTGATGGCCACTGTAGGTTGTACCTTGCCTTTGTTCCCTCCGCTTGGCTGCTGGGAGAGTTCCAGCACAGATCCAGGAGAGCACATGGCCCTGGCATACAGCAGCAAAGGATAGATAGCAAGAGGTGTGACATGGAAATGAGAAAATCCAAGGAAATACTAATATTCATTAAAGAGACAGCAGTTTTAAGCTTTTCTTTTCCCTTTTGGAAAATATTTTTATTCCATTTCCACATTTGTCAGAAGTTTCAAAGCTGAAAACACCAATTGAGAATGTTTGGAGTGGTTGTAAATGTCTACAAGGAAAGCAGTGATCTTTAAAATGAAATGTTGGCTCCCTCGCAGCAGGTTGTCTGGAAAAGGGATTTGTGGTTTTGCTTTAGGCTGTTGTCTTCAAGGCAGGCTTTTTGGGTTTGCTGCCGTAGCATGGCATTTAGCGTCATTCCCAGGTTTAATTGATGATAAGTGGCATTATATGCTCTGCAAGCCCTTGAAAAGATTGAATTTTACTTTTCATTTTAAGTCATGCGCATGTAATTTTTGCCATAAGAACTCGAGAAGCTATTTATAAACTGGAAAACCTAGATGTGAGCAACTTAACTTGGTTGCTTTTCTATCACATGTACAGTAGGTGTCTGTACTCTCACTGCAGGACTGACCCAATATCTTTCATCTTTGCTAGGCATTAAATGGCTAAATCCTTTAGACACCAAGATTAAAACAGACCCTACAGTCTTTGTAAGCTGCTAAATTCACAGAGTTGGACAGCACCATAGCCACCGCAGGAGTGCAAGATTCCCCACACTAACCTTCCAATGTGACTCAAGCTTACCTTGACAAGATCCTGTTTAAGGGTGATGGGATGTAAGTCTTTTAGGAACATTCAATATTTGACTTAGTAGCTAAGAAGAGCAGACTCTCCTAATTCTTCCAGAAACCCTCTCTCTAATCTCAGATCCATTTGTGCAGGGTTTCATAAAACTTAGAGTAAAATCTGACACTTTTTGTATTCTCTTGGTTTGTAAACATCACTAGTACAGGTTTCTGTAATGTGGATTTTAATGGGAATTGGGTATTCAAACTCCACAGGCAGTTTTGAAAATCTCAGCATCTGTGCGCTTGTCTGTAAAATGTCTTAATTAATTAGTATTTGTAAAGCAGATTGAGATCCCCGGGTTAAAGAGGCTTCATGTGTCCAAAGTAATAGTAGAAGTATGTTATTAATATAGTATTTCATAAATTTGTCATGGTTCTAAGAAAATGTAGTCCACACATCTAAATAGTTCGAACCCTATTCTGTCCTTAAATCCATGTGCTCATGTCCAAGGGCAGAGTTTGATCTTAGTGCTAAACAATTCTTGAACTACTACATAAATCTTCAGGGAATGCTTTACTTAGAACAAAGAGACAAATTATGAGAGATGGGAAAATGGCAGTACCCAGAGATAGATACAGTCTTCCAAACAGTAGGTATATCAGAAGTCATTGTTGTAAGTGTTTCCCAAGATAAATATTACTTTGTGCCAGTTTCTGTTCTCAGACGATCACGTGCAATTCCCTTCTGGTGGCATAAGTTAGCCATTAGTTAAATGATGATAATACACCGTAAGACAATTACTCCCATTTATTATATCCTGTCATCTTTTCCTCATTGACACAGCTTGAAGAGGTTGAATCAGAGAAACAAAGTACCTGACTATGGTGTAAATAAGTATATTTGTAGTTTCAAAATTATACACTGCCCGAAAGCTTCATTAACATAGAGTTACGGTTGATTGGTACTGCCTTATGTCCTCCTAGGCCTGATCTATGCTGGCAGCAGATTTTGGTGGCAGTCAACAGGAGATACTCAGGCTATGTGCCATAACTTGCCTCTCTCCCATTGACTTCCTAATGCCTATTTACAGCAGCATCCCCACTGCACTGGGAAATGCCCACCCATCGATGTCGTGCTATGCTACTTGTCGGGGTAGTCTTAACAAATTGACTTCTGGTGGCCTCTGGGTTCAGGTGAACACGTCTTTACCAATGCTTAATTGAACTTGGAAAATCGATCCTGCACTGTCATCAGCGCTGCCGGCTGTGTAGACATAGCCCTAGAATATTGAATGTACCTACACTTAAACTTCTGCAAAACAAGAAACAACAAGTTTAGATGCACACCAGCCACATCCCACAATCTTCTTATCTCTGTCTTGTGGAACTGGCAAAAGCTATAGGAGATGTACTGTAAGCATGCTTCAGTTAGGGCAGCTCTAAAAGAAACATCCATAAGGAATGACTCACTAAATGAGCTATTTTATATGGCAGTTTTGTGGGCCAGAGAAGCATATTCTTTTATTTGTCTGCATGCATTCCGATTGCCCTTCACTGTGTTAGGGACAGCTGTATTGGACATGGGTGCCACAGCTCACATTACCATATGGGGAGAGGTGCAGGTGCACCCAGAAGTCATGGACCTCTTGTTGAGGGATCATGACCGTGCACTACAGAGCAGAGGAAGTGTCATTGATGTTCCTAAGGCAATCCTTCGGACAAAGACCACAGGATGATAGCATCTAGAAGCTCTGGGTTGCTTTGTATAGAGTAGGCCAGCTGGTTGAATACAGGCCAGATATAGCCAGATCACTGAACATGCTCCAAATGCAATTTTTGCTTCAGAAAACTGCCTGACAATTTCTCGACAGTACCCGCATGCTGTGTCCCTGCCTTGCCCCGTATCATCTAGAAGGACAGAATGCTACAGTGTCTATTAGGTTGGGTTGGACTATCACTCCAAGAGAGGAGAGTTAAGTTTGCAGGGTGATGCTTATACCTACTTTAACTATATCTTTTGGTTTTAAGAGGTTTGAGTGTAGGTGCATATGATGTTCCGGAAGAAGGAGCTGATGGTCAGACCCATTTCTGCAGTAGGGATGTACATAAAGGGGGGCAAGCAGAGGCACACACACCTCTCCCCAGTAGTTGGTAGAGACACAGAACTTCCCTGGCCCTCAGGTTGTGGTGGGAAGAGCAAGCTCCTTTGGCTCCAGGGCCATGGTGGGGAACCAGGACATGCCCCTCTGAAAGAAGTCTTATTTTTATTCCTGCATACATCCCTGCTCTATAAAAACCAAGTTTTGGGGGGTTGAATTTCCCTTGTGTTTTGAGGAGGTGGTTGTAGTGAAATGTATGTGATTAGAGGCATCTCTGAAGGGCACAAGAAAGGTTCCTGGGAACACTCACTGCCACTCAACTATTAGCTTTGCCTTCCTCCTGGCTCCTGCTGGCCCCCAATGGGTCTAGAAGAGACCTAGATAAGAAGGCAGTTGATAACCGATGGGCTTAGAGGAGCGTATGTACCAGCTGAAGGAAACAGAGGGGGATGCCATGCTTGATTTCCAGGGCTATGGTAGAGGAAGTTGCTCTGCGCAACCCTCCACATCATAGGAGTTTTTGCAAAGGATTTAAGTGGTACATTTATCTCCACAAGTTGTTCTCAGACGATTCGGAACACCCCTTGGAGATTAATTCAGCCTGACACAATTGCTCTGGGAGGTGTGGACTGACCCACTCATCTCAGCAGTGGTTCTTCTTGCCCCTCTTGTGGATTACTCATTTTCAAGACAATCTCACTATGTGCATGGGTTTTAGAGCAATTTGAATATTAAAAGCAGCTCCTCTATCTCATTACAAATAAGGGGTTCTGAACCATGGTTGGTGTCCCTAGGTGCTGCAGTAATACAAACAAGAAATGATAGTATAATATCCAGTCAAAAAGTAAAAACAAAGCCACGTGCCTTAACTGCCCAGTTAGACATCACAAATAGCAAAAGATGCAATCTAAGCCAATCTATTGGCTAAAATAGATTTACATAAGGTTTTAGCCAAACTATGAATAACCAATAACATGTTTAGTATTTCCATTTACAAAATCTCAGGATTGTGGTGCTCCTCTGGGACAACGTGCAGATTATGAATCCATATGAGGTGCAAGACAGCTCAGGACAAAGCACCAGTTTAGAGGATGTAACTAGGTAGAAACTTCTGGAAGAGATTAGATGAATCCAAAGTCTGGCCACCTTCAGGAAGTTTTGCACAATATTCTGACTTGATACAGCTTTTATACCATAAGAAGAATGGCACTCACAGCATCAACCACCCCTTTCTAGTCCCACATTCCTCCTTGCTGTCCTACCCCAAAAATGAGATCCTACCCCAAGCAGAGCTTTTTATAATCTGAACGGGAGCAGATCCAGTCTCCATGAAGACAAGTAAGGAAATCCTCCAGCTAATCGAATTAACATGGAAGGCACTCCTCAGATACTACGGTGCAGTGTGATGATACAAAACCATGAAAGCGATTTAATGATTTTTCAGGGGAAGTTCACTAACTACATAGGTGTTTGCCAAGTGGTGACCTGCTTCCCTCTTCAGGCATCCTTGGAGTGAGCATGAAAGGGCTTTGGTTTAAATGAATAACCAAGCGAGCAGATTCTCCAGTCTCGCTCACTCCCTTTGTGGGTTTGTGCCTTTGAAGTGCATAGAAATATTGCCATTGACTTCAGTGGGAACATGATCTGGCAGTGTAAGCCCAGTGTATCGTTGCCAAAATCTGTAACATTTTATATAGAGGCGACTTTCAGGCACCTATTTGTGAACATGTTTAGCATAGCATCACCTTGTACTTCTTGTCCAGTTCAGGGGAGTTAATCTGTACATATACACCGGCAGAATTTTGCCTGGATGGACTATTCTAGTGACAGAGCCTTACTGTATTCTGTTGGTTTCAAGAAATTAAAAGCAGGGCAAATTTACAGATTTGGGCTCCTATGTAGAATCTGCCAAACAACAACAATAATGTGTGTACACCTATGTCCTGTTCAAAACATGCAGTCATGTTTCTGAGCTCAAATAGCTCATTTCCTTGGCATGTCAGTACAGGCTTTCTGTGTGCAACAAATATGGCGGCATTTCCTCTACCCCTCAATTGCATTTGAATATTTGGCCTTTGAGTAGATGTCTTTTGTCCTATTACAAGTTTCTTCCTCTACAAAATGAAAATTCGTTCCAGGAGCCTCATGACAAAAGTTCTGTGCAAAAAAGTTGTGGGGAACAAGTACGTTTTGGCGGACAAAATTCTGTCTCCCATTCATTTTTGTGGTCAGTTCCCCCAGCGTCTCGTAGTGGCTATATTGATTCTAATGATGCCATATTCTGCTATAACAAAGGCTTTGCTCATTGAGCATCTTGCTGTATCCCGGCTAGATCACTTACCCTCTTCTCTCAATAATTATTTTCCAGCAAATAAATGAATGAATTTTGTGAGTGTGTGCGCATGCGCGTGTGCATATGCAGCTCTATCTGTTGGAGGGATGCTGATTAAAATGTCTCTTCTTTGTTTCTCCTTGGAGAAGCCCTGTGTTTTAAAATCCTGCTGCAGAACCACTTAGAAGGTTACCACAGATACAGTTGTCACAAAAAATGGACACTGTTCCTTAGTATTAAAATCATGTATTCCAGATGTGGGCATTTGTTAGTCAGTCTACTCTAAAATGACATACTGCTGAATCTTTAAAGGGCTTCAGTTTGGGAAAGCAAAATATGATTGGGCAAATTGCTAAAATATTTAAAGTGCAGCCTGTTAAAGCTTTTACTGTGAAGAGCATCACGTCAGAAGTTGTATGTGGTAAAAGCAAGTAATTGGCTTTCTATACTTCTGCCAGTCAGTCAGCATGGAGCTCTGTTCCAATCCCTTCTACTTCATTGCAGATGCTAATAGCAACTCTTTTGATATTTATTTTTTTGGAGGGATGAGAACAAGAAGAAAGAATATTTATGGACATGAATGTGACAGAAAGACCAGTTTAAGATCATCTGGAAAGCTTATTGAAATTTTCCAGATCCCAACCCCAAATTTAAAACCTGTGTTTCTTATTAGCATTTTTTTTAAGGCAGGTGTGCTGAAAACATCTGTTTAAATGCAAATAACTTTCATTTTTTACTTTTATCCTTGTTTGGATACAGATCTTGGGATATTTTCCCATCCATACTTCATAACATTTTCCACTTACATTATCTATGACTTGTTTGTTTCCCCAGGCATGACCCCTTGTTAATTCCCGGCAATGAGCAGATTGACAACATGGATGCCAGTGTGAAAAAATATGACTCCACGGGGATGTTTCATTGGTGTCCAGGCAAGGACATTGAAAAGGTCATTTTGGTGGGTGCCTTAAAAGAATGTCTAACAAAGTTTTATCCAAAGAGAGGCCATGTAACCAATAGGACTGTGAGATGTTCAATGAATTATAACGTAGTTATCTAGATCATCATTAAAACCACTGTACTGAAATCAGAAATGCAATATGGATGGATTTTGAGCCATCATTCTGGCAAATACTGGTGAGTATACAAGCCTATAACTGTACATATGTCACTGAAAACTGGCCCCGCATCCTGAGACTACGTTTTCATGTGGGTCAGTGGGACTACTCGGAAGCTTAAAGTTACATGTATGCTTCAGATCTTTGCAGGATCAGAGTCATGATTATGTGAATAAGATTTACATACACCATTCACCATGAGCTATTCATCTCTTTAGGCTTGAAATTAGACACCATTAGATGTGAAAAGTTCTGGAATAACCTTCCAAGGGGAGTTGTGGGGGCAAAAAACCATAACTGCTTTCAAATCTGAGCTTGATAAATTTATGGAGGGGGAGGTATGATTAGCCTATTTTGGAAATTGACTGATATCCACGTGTGGTGGATTTACAAGTGTCCTAAGAGGGGAGAGTACATGGGGTGGGTTCTGAGTTATTACAGAGAATTGTTTCTTGGATAACTGGCCGTTGAGACTTGCCCACGTGCTCAGGGTTTAACTGAACGCCATATTTGGGGTCGGGAAGGAATTTTCCCCCAGGGCTGATTGGCCTGGGCTCTGGGGGTTTTTCGCCTTCCTCTGTAGCACAGGGCATGGTTCACCTACCGGTGAATTCTCTGTATCTTAAAGTCCTTAAATCATGATTTAAGGAGGTAAATAACTCAGTCATAGGTTGGTGGCCTATTGCTGGAGTGGGTGGGTGAGGTCTTGAGGCCTGCATTTTGCAGGAGGTCAGACTAGATGATCGTACTGGTCCCTTCTGACCTTAAAGTCTATGAGTCTTTGAAACATTATTCCTTCTTAGTCAATGTGAATTTTCCCCCTTTTAAATTTATCTCTTGGTTTCCAGCATGTTAAGGTACTCAAGCTTGGTATTGCTATTCTAAACATCTAGCATAGCGTACTGGGCCTGGTGTGTGTTTGTTTCATTTTTTAAAATGGGAGGATCATCAAACTGACTCAAGTAATTAAAAATAATTAGAAGGCCTATCACAATTTGTTACCTTCAGTGAAAGTTTGTGCTGTTTGTGTTCATGTACTCATACTTAAGAGTAACCAGTAACTAACTCCAGATCTCAAACACAAAACTGATGATATTTGAAATGAGCTCCCTGGTGGATCTTCACTTTGTCACAGTTTAGAAAGCTTTTCTTGAGATCTCTGTCTTCACTTTCCCTGTGCTATTACATGGTGTAACCAATAATGGTGACAGCCCTGGCTTATTCTAACGATCAGGGCATAAAAGGTGGTTTCTCATGCTCCTTGGGGGTTGCTATAATAACCGCGACATCGTTTGGAACTGCAATATTGGCATTTAAACAATCAATAAACTAGTCAATTCCAGTGACTAAATTGTTAGCCAGAGTTTGGTCTGAACAGTTTAAATTAATATTCATTCCAAGGTGTTCAGTAGGACATCAGGAGCAACCTTACTGTACATTACTTAATAATAAAGAGGGATTGCTATACATTACTTTATACGGGAAGGAGACAAAGATCAGCTGTAATATTTTTAATATTTTTAACATATCACTCAGGGTGACGTTAACATATTCTTCTACTGTGAAAAGTGTTTTTGTAAAAATGGCGTTGTGAGTTTTCCTTATTTGTTATCACTTCTTGATTCCATATACATTTTTCTCAGTTTTCAAATAAATAACTGCTGGCTCGATAAACTCAATTTGGGATCGGAGTTGGGGGCTGAGTTCTTTCTTGTTTCATGCATCATCACCAGTGATAAAGATCCTGGAAGTAAAGGGCTGGCCTCGCATTCACCTGTCCACAAATTATGTCTCCATACACATCAGTGCAACCTTCCTGCATGAGTGCAAATGAGGGCATAATTTGAAGATGATGGGGTTACTCAGGTTGGCCTATAATTGGAAGTTGTGTAAACAATTGTGTTGATTATGCCTGTACCAGAAAAGAATTCACTTCTCTGCCCCAGAGCTGTGTTGCTGTAAAGGCTGTCAGCAGCGTAAGGCAGTCTGTCATTCAAGTAAGCAGACGTGACTCTGAACCTACATTGGGAGCAGGTTTGTCAAATGGGGAGGTGCCATTTTTACATACTTACTTTTCAGACAAGAACCAGAGTTTGGCCTCAATCTTGTAAGGTCCTGATCCGGCAAAGCACTTAAGCACATGCCTAGGACTCCGCATGTGCTTCAAGGGAAGCATGTTCTTAAATGTTCTGCAGTATCAAAGAGTTCCGCATCTTTCAAGATCGAGTCCTTAAATGTTTTTAGTGTGAAAACTCCATCTTGCTCTCAGTTACGTGAAAATTAGTGGAGTCATCGCACCAGTGCAAGTGAAAGTGGAATGTGGTTTTTTTAACTGACAAGAAGCCTTTGGGCCAAGATTGCTCTCTGCTGCATATTCCACACTTGTGTTTCAGGCAGTGTGTGTGTGTAAAGAATCAGCAGCAGCAATCCACAGCTTAGTGAAAACATTTACACTGTGGATTAACAAAAAGAAAACATTGACTATCTTTGCTCGCTTCTGTAGATGTGCTACTTTGAATAAAAGAAAGGCTAAACTGAGTCAGAATTGTGGCCTATCTAGTCCATCTTGCAGCACCAGGGGCTTCAGAGGGAATGAACAGAACAGGACAGAATATTGAGTGATCAGTTTATCCTGTTATCCAGTGTGAGAGTCAGAGGTTTAGGGACCCCAGAGCATGGGGTTGTGTCACTGAATATCTTGGCTAATAACCATTGATGGGCCTATCCTCAGTGAAAGGTTTTCATTCATCAGCACCTCACAGCTTGTAGCCAAGCTTGTTGAATATCCCCCTCACTGGCATGTTGATTTTGATGCACGTAGAATGATATCCATGAATGGAATGTAACAGCACCAAGACTGGACCCAGATACGAAAGCCATCATCAGCTAGTGACTTACTTAAAGGTCATCTCCGTGTCTGAGCTGTCTTCAAGAGTGATAGGGTTCATAGCACAAATGTAACTTAAACAAGAGGTACAGATCATTCTGAATACCATTTAGATGTGTTCCATCAGATTCCTCCTTCCATCCCCTCAGTTGCTTTTGTTAATGAAAAGTCACCATTAATCAAACTCTGACTTCCAGAAGGAGCCCAGGGGACTTTGGGTCTCCATGGTAAACTAGAAGAGCACAGAGGCTGTTTCACTTTGCACTTGGGAAGGTGCTGATAGCAGCTAGTCCCAGGAGAGGGGGGCATCTTTGTGACTTCCCCTGAGCTGCCCCAAGTACATCTCAGTCAGGGTCTCATATCCTGAACTATAGTCTTAAAAATTTTACACCAACAAAATTATAAATCTACAAAAACAACTCAAAACGTTCTCATTTCCAATAAGTTCCCTTTACATTGCTGGGTAAAGGGACCTACAGGAGGCTGATAATTCATTAGTTCAGACCCATCAACACTGCTGTTAAATGACAGTGACCTGGAAAAGCATTATGGGCTTTGAGATTCCCATTTTGCTACAGTAACTTTTAGAGCCATTACTGGCAGCCAAGAAAAACACCTTGGACCTGAGAATATTTTATTTATGCCAGCTATACGCTTAGGAAGCAAACTGAGAACTCTGGGTGTGGATGAATAAAACCCAGAGTTGTAAGAAGGCTTTCCCAACATCTAGGGGGATATGAGTCTTCTCTCACACCAGTGTCAGTCAGGAGTTCCTGCATTGATATCAGTGAGGTCACAGTGATGTAAGTAGAATCAATGGGTGCGTTTACACTAGTAAATTAAGTCGACTTAAGGCTGCTTAAATCAACTTAATTTATTTTGCATCTACACTACACTTTCCTTAAGTCGACTTAAGCAGCTGCTTAAGTCGATTTAAGGAAAATTAAGTTGACTCTGTTAAACCTACTTTTAAGTTGACTTTTGGCTTAAGTCGACTTTCTAAAGTTGACATAAGCCAGTGTAGATGTGGAGTAGCCCTAAGTCGACTCTAAGTCGTCTTAGGGCTCTCCAGGACTTCCCCATTGCCCTCCCTGCCAGGGTGGGTGGCACAGAGAGAGCCTGGCATGCCCCCCCCAGAGGGCAGGGCAGAGCCCTGCCCACCCTGCCTCTATGCCCTGCCAGTTTCCCTGTGCCCTTTTGCCCCATTGTACCCAGGTACAATGGGGCAAAGGCTGAGCCCCCTGGCACTTGGCAAGGGGTGCCCCCCTGCCACCGTGGACCAGTCCAAGGTCCACCTAGCCCCTACAAGTCGACCTAGGCGTCCAGTGTGGATGCTCTAGGTCAACTTTGTAGAGTCCCCCCAAAGTCGACTTAAAATTTAAGTGTAGACATGCTAAGTCGACTTAAATTAACAAGTGTAGACATAGCCACTGAGAGAAGAGACTTTAGCATCCCGACCTCACTGTGTGTGAGCTGTGGTTAATTTCCCATCCTCTTTCATAAGTGCTACCACACCCCCTAGCTTGACATGGTTTATAGTTTCGTTCGATGGCTCTCAGCATCCCCACTATACAAATTGTTCCAGACCCAGAACACTTTCCATTTACTCCCTCAATCTCCTGTTGTGGCACATTATCCCAAATACAGTCACTTTGTTCTTCTTCAGGTGGATGACTGATTTCCAGGTGATTGTACTTTATGATTCACAGCTATCCTTTTCACTCCTCATACTAGAACATAAATCTTTGCCATGCTAGAGAAGTGCAGATTTGAATTCCACAGTTAAGCCATTGGTATCCCTAACAGGTCCCTTTGCGTCCTTCTGCCACTCTCATTTTGGTGCTTTCTTCCATGCTTCCCAGTAGGTTAGCATGCCTCCCATCTCCCCAGTCTGTCTTTTCTCTTAGTTTTTATTTACTGGTTCACAATACAGTATAGTGTCCTGATCTCTTTGAAATAAATCCACCATCAGATCACCAAATGCACGATGGGGGATATTCAGCCCTCAGTTGAACCACTCATTGCCATCAGTAGAGGGGTGCAGGTTTATACCAACATGCCCAAGCCAAGAATTTGATCATATATGTCTACATTATTCTGTCTGTGCTTGTCTACAATTAAAAGGCTACAGCAATACAGTTGTGCTGCTGTTCTAGTGCTTCTGTGTATGCAATATTACACCCACAGGCGTTCTCCTGTTGATGTAGGTAATCCACTTCCCTGGGAGTTGGTAGATAGGTTGACGGAAGTGTCCACCCATTGTTCTAACATTTTTTTCACAGGGACTTAGGTCAGCTTAACTAAGTCACTCAGAGGTGTGGATTTTTCACACCCCAACTAATGTAGTTAAACCAACCTAATTTTCTAGTGTAGACCAAGCCTCTGCCTGTGAACTGCAAGCTCCTGGTGAAAGGACCTTGTCTTCCTGTTTATCACACACTGACCATACTCAGCACAAGATAAATAATAAATATTATAATGAATTACTAATGGCATCCTACTTTGCTGTGCATGAATGGTATTGACAAGAAAGTACATTTTTCTTGGTTTAGAATTCAGTTTATGATTTATGCTTCCTTTTGCATCATCTCCCCCTTCCTTTATTGTTCTCCCTCCCCTCCCAGACTCGGAGTGAAGCAGCAATGACAGTTTTAAGTGGACATGTGGTCGTTTGCATATTCGGGGATGCTAAGTCCGCACTGATTGGAGTAAGAAATTTAGTGATGCCGTTACGAGCCAGCAACTTTCACTACCATGAACTCAAGCACATTGTGTTCGTGGGTTCACTTGAATATCTGAAAAGGGAATGGGAGACACTGCATAACTTCCCCAAGGTTTCAATCTTGCCCGTAAGTCTAAAGCCATGATATTGATACTTTTATTTTTTTTATTTAAAGACACCAACTGGACAGATTCGTATTGACTTTGATCATAGGCTTTTACTTTTGTCTGGTTATAGGCCTCAGGACTTAGCCCTTCCCCTTCCTATATCTATGAAAACTGAGCCCTGTGAGACCTTATTAGAAGAAATTTGCAGCCGTGTTCAGTCCCCTGTCAAGGATGAATTTCAGCTGCTATCAAATGTATTAGCTGCGTTATCTATTGAACACTCACTCTAGTGCCCTGCATGTAGCCAGTTCTGATGTTGTGATTTTTCTGACAGAATGACAGTAGTTACTTATGACATTATTTATGCCCGGAAAACCTTTGAAAACAATTTTTATTATTTGTCTATCTATCTATAACTGTAAAGGCTTGACACATGCTGGATTTTTAGCTCTCTTGTATATAAGAGAATGATCAGAGAATTTTCATTAAGAGCTCCCCCCACACACATACACACACTTTTTTTGGGGGGTGGTAAGCATTTACTAAATACAGTGGGTGAAAATTCTGATCCCTCTGAGGTTAATGGCAAAACACTTATTGACCTCAGTGGGTCAAGATTTCATCCTCTGAGTCCAAAATTCAAAGGACTTGATTCTCCACTCCCCCATATCATCATTTATACTTGTGCAGTTAGAGCAAACTCCAATATATGTGAGCAAAGAATTCCAATTTGGTATGGTTTTGCATGCATGGGTGTAAATGACTTCACCAAATGCAAGCAGTGGAGAGTGAGACCTTTGGTCAGATACCAGAGGCGATGCTCTGTACTTTACAAAGGTTGAGTAAAATGAGTTTGTCTTTTCTATCCTTTCAGTTTTCAGAATTCTTTAATCCTTACTTGCAAGAATGAAAAGGTAGAATAGACATTTCCTAGTTTTTAACATTTTTTTACGTAGAAAAATGCAAAACCCAGAAGCTCACAAACACCAATGATAAATTGAGTCTGTTGTGGGTAGGAATGTGGATAGCATTTTTTGACTGGAAACACAGCTCTCACACACGTTTTTTTTAACTCAATATATGCTGTAGTTTATGGTTATTCCAAAACTAAGATTTGTTCTTAATTTTTATTTCTGTTCACTAGTGGCATGGAATAGTTCGGTATTTTGCTTCACAAATGGCTCCAAGATGAAATTTTCCCTGTGAAAGATTTTTCCCCCTAACTGCCAGCCCTGCAAATTCAGCCTGACACATGAAAGTCAAGGCGCTTACATTTGCCAGTAATAAAGATCCAGCAATCACAATTTCGATAACAATACTCTTGACAATATGTGAGAGAGCAGAATCCAGCTGTTGCTGCAGACCTGTCCAGTGTGAAATGTTATTTTTGTTAATGAAACAAGGAGATATGGAAAGTTTTTGATTCTTTGATCAAAAAGCTCAAATTTGGCCTCCTTCTATGTATGCCTTATGATCTGGTTTTTCATTTCATGATTACACGCTATTTTTTTCTATGGGCCCATTTACTCATTCAGTGTATAGAATGGACACACAAGGGGCAGAATCAACAGTGCATGAAAACCTTACATCTGGCATTATATAACCTTTCTGTGCCTGACTTTGCAACATAAATAATGTTCTTCTAACGTGCATGTGGGAGGGGTAGATAGTATGGATAGAGCTACAGCAGTAAACCCATAGAAAGTTCAGATAGTCAGGCCTGTGCCTGAAACTAGTACAGACACATAGCCCTGGTCTAAACTTAGCACCAGTTTTGGTAGCAGTCGAAGGGAGATATGCAAATTACTTAAAATAATTTGTATATCTCCCTTTGACTTTCTAAAATCCACTTACTGTAGTAGAAATGCCCTCCTTTCGAGTCAGCACTACTCCACTTGGGATGGTCTTCAGTTATTGACTTCCTGATCGACAGAGCAGTTCTTCAGACCCATCAATCAAACTGGCAAATTCGCTGCCGTCAGTATAGACATGCCCAAACATTGCATTTATTTCCTTTTATAAGTTACCAGAAGTCATGCACAAGGCTGCGACTTGGGCTCTGCAAATTAGGGCACCATACTTGCCATCAGGCTTAAAATTCATTCATTTTGTTTCTCCAATAAGACGCTGAGGTTGTAATTTTCAGCAGTTTGCTGCTGATCAGCCTTGGAGAACCACCTCCCTTTGAGGGATGGTCCCATTGATGTTATATGGAGTTTGGGCTCCTAATTGCCCTCTGTGCCATTCAAAATCTCCTTGAAAATGCTCCATGGAGTTCAGCAAATATTATCCTTGCTGACTGTTCTCCATGAATGACCATGAGGTGAGGAGTTGGGGTCTTGTTGCTCACTCTTTAATGAAATAAACAAGGAGTTCTGTGGCACTTTTGAAGACTTAACAGATTTATTTATCATATGAGCTTTCATGGGCAAAATCCCACTTTCTGACAAAGTGGGATTGTTCCCATGAAAGCTCATGTGATTATAGATTTGTTAGTCTTTAAGGCTATGTCAACACTAGCAATTTAGGTCGACTTAAGGGGGCTTAAGTTGACCTAAATTACTCCCTGTCTACACCAGACTTTCATTAAGTCGATTTAAGGGTGGTTAGGTCGACTTAACAAAGTGGACTAAGTCGACTTAAAGTCAATCTTATTAAGTCGACTTAACAAAGTCAACATAACTTTTTCTAGTGTAGACATAGCCTAAAAGTGCCACAGAACTCCTTGAGTGTTTAATGAAGTTGGGGTGTGGAATCTAGGGACCAAGGGACACGATTCAGCCAAAAGGGAATGTTCAGTGTCCCCACAGCATTCGGGCTTTTGGGTACCAAGCTGTGGAAGCTCATAGAGCTATGTCTGCACTCATGTAAAACCACTTTTTATTGGACAGATCTCTGAGTACTGTCCCTTCTATCTTTTTGCCTTAAGTAGCCCATATCTTAAGTTGCAGAGTAAATATTGTCTCGTGTGTAAAATGTAGCAAGTTAAGTTTTGTATCTTAGTTGCCTTAGTTATGAAAACTCCCCATACTAACTACCACAAAATTTCCTTTTAAATACTGCATTCTCTGATGGGTAATTGTAGTTCCAGGGAATATTATATGAATTGTGCCCATTAACTTAACATCCTGTTTCTCTTTCAAAGAGTTCAATCATGCAACTTTAAATATATATATATATTTTAATGTAAGCACCAAAAACATGTATTGGAAAGACTTAACTGTTCTTGTGCGTTGCTTCACATAGTATGCATTTTAGAAAAATAGCATAATCTTGATTGTAGCTCCAATGTGTAGGACGAAAAAACCTTCCTTTTTAAATTATTTTTTTTTGCCCAAGACCTGCATGACCTGGTATTAGATAAACAGATGTTTAGAACACACCTCTCATTATAGACAGAAAGCCAGAGGTTGCCACATGATAGTGACTTAAATCAAGACAATTTCAAGTCACAGATGAGATGTTGAATGCTGGCATTATCCCTATTTCTTGTTTGTTAGTAATAGCTTGAGTGAGTATTGAGACTGAACCTAAAATGCTGCCATCAGCACCAACTACCCTTTAGATTAGCACACATCTCCTATTCCCTGGCACATAGTTAGACCAGCTTAATGTCAGAGCATAAAAAAGATACTTGTTAAATAATTTCCCAAAGCTCCTTCTCAATCTTTAATTTGTTTTTCTTTTTTTCTCTCCTTCCCCCTCTCCTTTTTTTCCCACTGTGCCGAAGGGTACGCCATTAAGTCGGGCTGATTTAAGGGCTGTCAACATCAACCTCTGCGACATGTGTGTTATCCTGTCAGCCAATCAGAATAATATTGATGATACTTCGCTGCAGGACAAGGAATGCATCTTGGCGTCACTCAACATCAAATCTATGCAGTTTGATGACAGCATTGGGGTCTTGCAGGCTAATTCCCAAGGTAAGGACTGCCCTATAATACTTCTCTGCTGTGCCTACAGGGGACAGGACCTGGCAGGAAGAATATCCCTCACTCAGTAATTCAAAGAACCTTACATCAGCTTGCTTGACAGTTAAACCTGCTGATTGGTATGATGGCTTTTAAAGGGACAGCCACACAGTTTCCCTACTGTATCACAAAGCAAATACGGAGCAGTGGGGAATGAATGAACCAAGGTTTTAATTTTTAAATGTGTCGCTCTTCCCTTTTTTCTTTTTTTCCCCCCCTTTAATCATGGATTGCTAAATCCACACAATCCTGAGCTTTCAAATTCCACCCAATAAAGTTGCATCATGCGTGACATAGACGGAGAGGGCTTATCTTTATGCTAGATGCAAAGTGCCATAATTGAAAATTCTGGCTGACGGGATTGTTTTCTGTGCACACCAGACTGCAGCCAAAAAATAGCTAAATGCCATGTGACAACAAAATGATAATGAAAAGAAAGACAATTTTTATAAAGGTTTCTTTACATTTTTTTTCTGTGCTTTCTTGCTCTAAAATCCCTGCAGAATTAACTGAGAACTGATTTTTAACCTTCACCATAAGGGCATGGAGCAAATTCTGTGGTCTTCACACTGAAGTCTGTGGGCCTATAGGTAGCCCAAGGCCATGGCCTAAGATACCTTATGTAATACCCTCACTGTAGAACCAGACATTTTTTAGTCCCTGCGAAAGCTTGTAGCCCAGGCAGAAGTGGCCTCTGTTAAACCTTCTTAAAGGGTGAAGTGAGTTATCTCTCCAGAACCAGCCCTACTCTAATTGCTGGTGCAGAAGAATGATGTTCTGTCCCGTGCTTTCCTTTCCCTCCTGTAACCATCAACCTTGTGCACTACTTATGATTGAGGTACATGAGAACTGAGCTTAAGACTAATCCTTGCATAGGGAGCGTGGCTGGAGTGAAAGCCTCTTGTGACCTCTTCTGGCTACTCTGCACAGTGGGGCTGAACTGTCCCTGGGATTAATGCAGTTAAGGCTGAACAAGGAGTGCAGGGTTAGACCCTGTGAGCGTCTCCCCTCAAGAGCCTAAAGACAGAATGAAAATCTAAAATGCATTGGGAAATTGATAGATTTAAGACCCTGTTCTGAAATGATGGGACTGAGAGTACCAACACAAGGATCATTTGCTCAGCTCAAATGCAATCGGCAGCTGTGGAGGGAGGAGTTATGAATCAGATCTCAACCGTGTATGTGGGTTAGCAGATACGCCTTGTGTGAAAAGGTAATTAGACTGTGGAACTCATTGCTACTACACATCGCAGAGGTGAGGAATTTAGCAATTCAAAGAGGGATTGGATATTTATATGGGCGACAAACAGGAAGATAAAACTTCATGCTCCAGAGTTCAAGCCAATCTCTAGGTATTATTAGTTAGGGTAAAACCTCCCTTAGGGGCTTGATTATTCCGCAGCTTCCTGCTATGGGGTCTCTTACACCTTCATCTGAAGCATCTGCTGCACGTAGGAATACTGGACTAGCTGGACCACAGATACGATCTGGTATTGCAGTTCTTATCAGAAGGTGTGAAAAGGGCAATGGAGGGGGACCAGTGTTTGTTTTGATTTGTTTGTTTGATTGTTAATGGTCATGGAGAAGATTGCTTTCCCCCATGATCTAGCCTCCTTCATGGGCTGGTGCAGAAGGGAGCACATTGGCCACGACAGATGGGCCTTCCCAAAAATATGCTGATCAGGAGCAAGCAGGGGAAATTTCTTCCTGGCCATGTACAGGGGGGATGGGGTTCCCAATCCGGGCTTTAAAGTGTAGAGTAAGAGCTTATCAGAGCTCTAAACTGGCACGTGCCTTCATTTGCTGTATGCATGAATCAGTCAGCATTCCCATAAAATATTCCCTGGATCACATAGCTCCTGAGCAGTACAGTCTAAAAGCACGGGAAGTATCTCATCTGTCTGGTGCAGTCACAGACACATGTTGTCACATGACTCCAAGGAAGGAAAAGGATATCCAAAGGAGAGAATCTGGATAAAAAGGAGCAGGCAAAGTAGGAAAAACCATGTCCATCAAAGGCAAATCAAGTGACGATAGCTGCAGAGGAGAATACAAATGAACACATAGGCCCAGCTTTCTCAAATTCCCATCACTACGAGTACAGCCAACTCTCAATCAGTCAACAACATCCCAGTGACTCACTGGCCACTCGCAGTGCCAGCTGTCCAGAAATTATTCATGCTACACAGTGAAAACAATAGAAAAGTGGCATATGAGGAACAAAGGATTATGCAGGCAGAGGACAACAAAGGTCTAGTGACTCCAAAAGGCTTTGGAAGTTCCCACAGCAGCACACACTCCCCAGTAGACCTTGGCACGTTCTTCAGGCAAAGATCAATGTGCATTTTAAACCTATGGCAGGATTATAAATGCAAATGGAGCGTGCTGACTGCAGAGTCTGGACAATGGCCTAGTCCACTGGCAACCTATTTTAGGAAGGATGAGAGGGGCTATTCTAAAAGCAAACTACTGGACTGGAATACAATTATTGTCTCAGTGGGTCGCACCATTTACATACCTACAACTTCTGAATTTGTTACATTGCTTTCAACACAAGAGGTTTTCTCGAAAGATCTTGAGTACTATTGCTAGGACGTCAGACACAATTAAATCAATAAGTGGCATAAAGTTTGCAGGCAGTTGTATCTAATGTGACAGTTTTGTCTATGAGATGCCGTTTTAATGTAGAGTAGGTACAACTACAGTGACAATTATATAAACCAGGTGATTCAGCTTCTGCTGGTCAGCAAACAGCATAACAGAACCACTTTGCAGCTCCTTGTTGGAACAAAGTTATTTACAGTCATCCCTACTTTTGATTAAACATTTGTGTGTCATTTAACTCACTCTTTTATTCAGGGGAAATGTTTCCACTCACATTAGCTTGTACAATCACTGGCCATTGCCAGTTGGGCTTTTCTGATTCTGAATATATGGCATTTCAATTCAGACCCAAATAAAGTTGACCTTTGTTTAGGTATTGAAGAGATTGCAGCATGTGGATTAGCCTTCCCAATTTTTAACCAGGGAATTTACTTATTAGCTTTTGCATTGCTCTTTAAGTAGCATCTTTGTTACTGCCCAGTAATACGTCAGTCACCATGCATGCAGCCTTACATTCAAGGCTAATGTATAATTTATATTTGTCCCACCTAAAAAGGAAACAAAATAGCAGTCATTTCATTGATAGGTTTTTCTATGAGCAAAGAACGCCACCTGTTTGTTCATGTGGGGTTTTCCCACCACCTCTGACCCCTGTCTCTGTTCCTCCATTCAACCACCTTTTCATGTACTCGTCCTCACAGAGATTTATTGGCACAAATATGTTCTGTCTAGGGTGACCTGAAAAGATAATTGAATGTGGTATGCATGTATCCATCATGTCTTCAGCATATTATTTAAGAGAGATTGTATGCAAATACTGCTTAAATCTAGCACTGCATGAATGCTAAGGTACCTACTACCATTGCAAGAATTCTTTTTTTCTGACAGCAATTGTCATTAGAATGAATGCTCATGAGTGGACTTTCTATTTTTATTAATTGACAAAGCTTGCAGTTAAATTGTTCCCAGGCTTTGTACTTAACCAGCAAGTCTTCAAGCAGCATGACTAAAAAGTAGCTTAAAAGGGGGGCAAAGGATATTTACTCATTGTTTACAAGTTCCAAAGGGGTAGCCGTGTTAGTCTAGTTCAGCAAAACAAACAAGGAGTCCTGTGGCACTTTTAAAGACTAACAAATTTATTTATTGCATGAGCTTTTGTGGGAGAAAATTGCACTTCGTCAGATGCTTTGAAGCTCATGCAATAAATAAATTTGTTCGTGCCCTATGACTCCTTGTTTTTTTAACTCATTGTTTGTGCACGTAACCTGTATGAATACATGTAAATACACAGACTATAATCTAAATATTATATATATATGATGGTCCTTGGCTATAAAATCCAGATCTTGACTCAGTCACAAACTTTCCAAAATTTCTGGGTATTTTGGCTCCAGAGTTCATATTTGGGCTTAATTTTTGCAGCACCATCTATAAGTAAGGTTGCCCAATTCTTCTCATTATAAAGACACTGTTTACATTTGCTTATAACATTTGATTATAACCAAAACCGTAACTGCTTTCAAAACTGAGCTTGATAAATTTATGGAGGGGATGGTATGATCAGATCGCCTATTTTGGAAATTGACTGATCTTTGGCTACAAATGGTGAATATACAAGTGGCCTAAGGAGGGAGGGTGCTTGGGGTGAGTTCTGAGTTATTACAGAGAATTGCTTCTTGAGTAACTGGCTGTTGAGACTTGCCCACGTGCTCAGGGTTTAACTGATCACTATATTTGGGGTCAGGAAGCAATTTTCCCCCAGGGCTGATTGGCCTGGGCTCTGGGGATTTTTCACCTTCCTCTGTAGCAAGGGGCATGGTTCACCTACCGGTGAATTCTCTGTATCTTAAAGTCCTTAAATCATGATTTAAGGAGGTAAATAACTCAGTCAGAGGTTAGTAGCCTATTGCTGGAGTGTGTGCATGAGGTTTTGAGGCCTGCATTTTGCAGGAGGTCAAAGTAGATGATCGTACTGGTCCCTTCTGACCTTAAAGTCTATGAGTCTATGAATCTAACTTTGTCAAAGTTTAACCCTTTGGGCAGCAATTATCTTTGCCTGGTATGTCTGCTGAGGCCGAATGATGTTGGAAAATTTCAGTGAAAACCATTTAATTGCTGCTGAGAACAAGGTGAGGTAAAAAAAAATATGCTGTGGCCTTTTTTTTTAAGAGAAAGCATATAAGACTTGGCAGGGTGTGGATTTATGCTGATGTGAAAATCTGCCCAAATTTGGCCAAGTTATAAGCCTTTCAGAAAGGTCAGTTTACTTATTAGAGACTTTTTTAGAGTATAGCAGCAAAAATATCCAAAGATTCCATCCTTACTGAGCATGCTGCATATCCTACTAGTTCCTACATGTGGCTACCCCCACAGAGCAACCGAGCAATCTTAATTCCCATCGCCTCTCCTATATGTGACACCGCTATATGCATGCCATATCCATGGAGCGACTGAGCTCCCTTCAGCTTAGGTGTAGAGGGGGAAAGCCAGTCTCAATTTCCGGGTTCCTAACGTGAGACTCTAGGGTTTGAGCTGCAGAAGTGGTGAGCACTCACAGCTGCAGCTGAAATCATGAGAGCTTTGCTTTGAACGTGCGACGTGATGGATAATTCTAAGGACTTTGAAAAATTAGAGCCTAATGTCTCAAAGTGGGCACCCAAAAGTAGTGAACATTTCGGACCTTAATCTCTCTGTTTCAGCTCTCCATATGCAAACTGGGAGTAACGCCACATACACCCCCATGGTGTGACAGGCTGTTGTGAAAATAAATTCATTCAAGTTTGTGAAGCACTCAAATACCAGGGATGCACATCACAGAAACGCCTATGAGGAAATTAATAATTCTGTATCCAGAACAAGGTTTGAATAATGCACAATAAATAGTGACTAGGGCTAACTATGGACCAAGGAAGCTAAAACAAAATATTGAATAGTGATCATTAGCTGAGGATCAGCCAGGCTATGTACTGAATAAGGCAATGGTCAAGTGGAAAAATGTTATGGTATTATGTAATTTAAGATTGAATCATGCACATGCACCAAGATGTCTAATTAAGGTTAATTCTGATACCTCCTACTTTTAAGTGCTTGATCTGCAATCTTAATATACTCGCTATGTCTACACTTACTAAAGTTAGTTCGAATTAGTTAATTCAAACTAACTAATTTGAACTAATTTTAGTTTGAGAATGGCACTTGCTTAGTTCGAATTAGCGAATTGCATTGAGTTCAATGGGCCAGTTAGTTCGAACTAAGCAATTAGTTCGAACTAACACGGCCACATTGGTTAATTCGAACTAACTAGTTCAAATTAACCCTTAGTTTGAATAGCATATTCGAATTTATTAGTTCAAATTAAGGAAGCCTAGTGTAGCCATGGCTTTAGTTAGTTCTAATTAAGCTTCCTTAATTCGAACTAACTTGCCAGTGTAGACATAGCCATAGACTCTTAAGGTCTGAAGGGACCAGTATGATCATCTAGTCTGACCTCCTGCACAATGCAGGCCACAAAACTTCACACACCCACTCCTGTAATGAACCTGTAACGAATGACTGAGTTATTAAAGTCCTCAAATCAAATTAACCTTCTTCTAAAATGGTTTGTGTAATATACTTTTACATAAGATATTGAGAGAAGGAAAATCCTGATTCTCAGATAGATCTATTTGAGCTGCACCTGGCACAGCACGTGGGGAGAGGGAAGTGAGCAAGGGGTTTTATGTCATCTTTATCCCTCATCCTGGATTCTGGTTTGGCTTGCAGTCCAATTAGGGGAGCCTCATGGCTGCTGTAATCTATCCCTGGCTGCAGTTGTCCCTGGGGAGTTATTCCAGCAGAAAAAGAGGTCCAGAAAAAGAGGTAGTTCGAGGACAGCAAGCACTTCATCCACACTCTTACAATGAGGGCTCTGAAACTAGGGCCCAGTCTACACTGCCAGCAAAATTCAGCAGAGCTTGCGTAACTCCCATCGACTTTGTAATGTCCATTTAGCACGCCGTCTTCACGGTGCTGCGTGAATGGGAAATGCATTCCCATCGATGCAGCGCTATGCCATTTGAGAGGGTGGTTTTATTAGATCGACTTCCAGATCAACAGAGAGTCTTTACTGACCATTCGGTCAATCCAGAAAAATTCTCCTTTGCTTTTCCTGGTACCCAGTGCAGCATTTTAATTTGCCATTTCCTCAATGAGAAGCGTAAGTGATCTTCAAGGCCTGTTTGTAGATGTCTCATTGCGTATAAAGGCAATTTTGTACTTCACCCAGATGCTAAATCCTGAAAATGGTATTGCATCTGCAGCTAAACCAGTCTACGTTATGGCCAGTGTTCTCCTAAACCTCCCGCTATGCCATCGTATGAATGACAGAGGTGCCTCCCACTACCATTTGGACAGCCTTTTAAGAAACCACTATGGCTTGTTTTGGCCTTTGAGGAAAAGGCCAAGGGAATAGTAATCTCTGGTTATTCACGTGTTAATCCAAATGGCCCAGAATTTTTTCCAAATGGCACCAAAACCTATATGTAAAACTGTTATAACTAAGCCCAAATGCCAAAGGCAGGAAGGTTTAAAGTATATCCCATGAGAGGAGTGGCTGCCTCTATGGCTTCCCTTCAAAATGTCTCAATTAAAGCTGCCAACTGTGAGTTCAATCCACACATTTAGAAAGTATTATTCTGTCAACACACTGAGTCATCAGATGCCTGATTTGGGACAGCAGTGGCCCCATCATTATCTGATGAACTCCTCCTGTTGACTGCTTGCTTCTCTCCATAAATGGGGATGTGCAGAGGTACTTCCATGATGGAGAAAGAAATTAATCATATGTATTGCTTCTGCAGATCCCTGATGACTCTCACTCTATCCCCACTTATTC
Source organism: Pelusios castaneus (assembly GCA_007922175.1). Classification (NCBI taxonomy): domain Eukaryota; kingdom Metazoa; phylum Chordata; order Testudines; family Pelomedusidae; genus Pelusios; species Pelusios castaneus. Next base: position 52,443,588 of record ML685755.1, read on the forward strand.
ACAGTGTCTTTAGTTTATAGAGAACTATTTGGCAGAAAAGACCATTAGATTCATGCTCAATGTGTGTGCACCTCAAATAGTCATACTGCTTCCAAATCTCCAGCATGTATGACTCTTAAATGTGGACCTGCACTGGCAATATATTGCAAGAACTCCAGTAACTCTTGTTTCTCCTGCCCCTGTTCCCCATCCTCACCACCACACACCTAGGCTATGTCTACACTAGAAAAAGTTAGGTAGACTTTCTTAAGTCGACTTATTAAAAGTGGACTTTTAGTAAGTTAAGTCGACCTAACCACTCTTAAGTCTACTTAATAAAATCGACTTAAGGGTTACTCCACATCCGCACCATCCTTAAGTCGACTTAAGGAATTGACTCAAGGGTTAAGTCAACCTAATGATTGGTAGTTACAAAGTCAATTTAAGCTTCATTAAGTCGACTTAAGGAATTTCTTAATGAAATGAGGCTAATGAAAGCCTAGTGTGGACGTGGCTTAATTTAAGCCTCCTTAAGTCGACTTAAATTGCCAGTGTAGACATAGCCCTAGAGTAACATTTAGCTAGTGCTTCCACATAGCATTTCACTTTCATAATATTTTCTTGTCAGGATGGGAATTTAATTAGGGTTTTTTTGATTTTGGGTTTTTTTTTTTTTTTACTCACCAGACAAACCAAGCTCAACGCAAAGTATTTGTCTTCAGTTGTAACTAAAACTTATTTGGCTTCCTTCCAAAAAACCAGAAAGACAATTATACTTAACTGTTTAGAGATTTATAAATACTCTACTGGAGTAGCCTCTGGGTAGTAACTTTAGATACTTGGCCCAATAATTTTCTTTTATTGGTCAGTGATTTAGGTCTTATTTTGACTCCTATGTAGTAAGACCAGCACATTTCATTAAAAAATGCTTACTAAACAGTAAAAAAAAAAAAAAAAAAAAAAGCCATCTTATGGCTCCAAGCAGATCTAAAGTACAGAAAGGAAGTCTATACAACACCATTTCTTCCATGGACCTTACAAGACAGATAATGGTGGCAGCGCAGATGTATTTCAACATAGTTGTTGCAGCTGTTTTCTGAATGACTTCAACTTATGAGAATTTTCCCTAGGAATAGTATTTCACCACACTAGAGAGCTTTGTACGGCCTCCATTTGTAATTCTTTTAATAGATTCTCCAACAAAAAAGAATAGAAGGGAAAAAATAGAGGCAGGAACTCCTGGGTAACAAGTTTCTCATTCATCAGGGAAAGGTCCTTTGGGGGGCAATCCTACAAATCGAGTAAATATTTACAATGTAGCAGAGTACAGAGGTTAAAATAATTTTGAATTGGAAAAGCTAGAAGATTTGATGTAGTTCTTGGTGAAATTAGTGGTGCTTTAACCCTCGATTTCCATGGAAGCAGGAGCAGGATCTAATTGAGAGGACAAAAATAGACATTAAAGTTGTTTGGCAGTCACTGAGTTGGAGTTCGTTAGATTTGTCTCACAATGATTAGATACAGTAGTTGTGAAATCAGTGCTCCTTTGAGGGGCTGATCTTGCAGCCCTTATATAGGAAAACTCCCATTAAGACTAACTCCAAATTTAAGTTATATCCCATTGGTGCCTCGTGTTTTTCTTTTTTCTGCTACACATCAATTCTATTTTTAGCTCAGAATTGTTAAATAAAATCAGCTACTATATCGCTAGGATAAGAAGTGATGAGAAAAGTTCTTTATCTTACCCCTTCAATGGTCTCTGAAAATACTTGGTCAATGAAGATTCTGTATCAGTTTCAAGCATGATGGTTGTAGGGGTGAATATGGATGCAATATTGAATTGTAGTACATTGGAGGTGTTAAATTAATTCGCAATCATTTGGGGTGTTTTTTTAGTCTCATCAATATTTGTAGAAGATTTTTTTTTGCTGCATGATGAATATATCTTGTATTTTCTCTTAGTTTAATGTTTGTGAAGTATAGAATATTCAAACAGAGTAGACAAGCATTTCCCAGTCTGTGTTCCATGGAACACTGATGTTTTGTGCCATGTGAATAAGTGTTCAGTGAAAAAATTTCAATGCTAGCGGTATTTTTTCTTTTATTGGTCAGTGATTTAGGTCTTATTTTGACTCCTGTGTAGTTAGAAGAAGGTTGCCTGAGAAGAGGGGGAGATGTATTTGAGTGATGCAGCTAAATCCCTCCAAATTGCCTTCTGTGCCCATAGGAAAAGCAAACTGGACAAAGGAAGTAAATAATACTTTTTTAATACTGTTTTAAATAAACTTTTGGGCAATACGTGCAGCAATTTTTAAATATTTTTCATTCCTCCCTTTTCAAGCAGGATATCCTGGTCCTTCAACCCTTACAAGGTATACTACGGATCCTTATCCCTTCTTTGTATTTTCCCTGCATCTTGTACTCTAGTATACTGGGTAGATCCTCTGGTGCCTGAACTCAGGCACCCTGAGAACTGTTTCCTGCCTTCTCTAAATATCTCCTTGGAGAGATTAAAAAACTTGCGTCAGGAAATTTTCAATCCTGCTGCTGTGTTGGAGAATATGTTGGAGGGATATGTTCTGTTGGCACCATTTCACTTGTAGTGGTTGTGAAAGTTAGAAGAAGGTTGCCTGAAAAGAGGGGGAGATGTATTTGAGTGATGCAGCTAAATCCGGCCGAATTGCCTTCTGTGTCCATAGGAAAAGCAAACTGGACAAAGGAAGTAAATAATACAGTACGTCAAACGTGATTTCACGGAAACTATAAACAGGTTTAATAGTCCTAGAACTATTATAAATTCACTGTGGCTCATTTTCTATTATTTGTCGTTCAAGTCTCCAAAGCAAACTCCATATTATTCAGTGGTGGGTGTGCGTGCATGTGAGCGCAAGCGCATTTTCATGCTGAGAACTAAAACAAAAACAACAAACCAAAATCCTCTCTTTTTATGAGCATTAATTATACACCAGACAAGGAAGCAATTGCCTCTATGTTATGAAATATTAAATCAAAATGCTTCCTGCTCCCAGATGTCCCAGAGATAAATACAGCAGTATTTTGAAGCCCCACTTGGAGCTATTTTGCCTGTAAATTTATAGTTTTGTGTCCATTTTCAGAAAACCCTGTTTTATGTGACGTATAGCACTCTTGGTAGTTTTTAAGGAGCAAACTCCTCTGGAGTTGCCTATGTAGGCAACAACTCTTATGTAGATTGCACACAAGGGATCTGAATTTGAAAGGCTCCTTTAAGATGACAAATGGGTTGAAAGTGTTATTGTCTTTGATTGCATGCTTTACATCATCTGTATGTAGGAATAAGAGGGCTACACTTTATCTTTAGCCATTTTATAAATATTTAAGTCCTTATAGTTGCCTGAAGATATTAAAGCATATTTTACAGTAGCTGGAATATAAATATTATATATAGCACAAGATACCAAAGTAGTTTAATGAATTCATAATTTTTGTTCACTTTTATTGGAATGTGTTTTATGTTCTAAAAGTTCCATTTAAAGAATAAGATACCATTCTGCTCCTGGACAACACGCAAACTAATAATAAATGTTATCAGGACTGCTTTAAATTATGATCTTGAGACTTCAATTTGCAGGAAGATACATAGTATTGACTTTAGGGTGAATTTTCTCTTCCCATCTTCAACACAATAGATATCATTTTAGAATAAACAATTTTGCTGTTTAAATCTTAGAGTTTCCAAAATTAGAGGTCTTATATTGGGTAATTTTTTGTTGGTTTTGTGCTGTCTATATATTTGTAAAAGATACTTATTTGCAGGGAGAAGGACATATTTAGATCCAGTAATGTAGGAGCATTTTTATTTAAACTGGCGATTAACTTTTCAGCTAGTCCTCTCTCACCAGTCTTTTTTCTGGTGACATTAAAAATCCATATTTTTTATCTCTATGGTTACAAAGGTGTGCTCTGCTCCTACCTACAATATTTTCAATTTCCAATAAAATATAGAGAGTTTCTATTTCTCTTTAATATTTCACAAAGTTTTTCTAGTTCCCAGTGGGCGTCCATGCTGGGTAATGTTTTCTAATTACCAACAACGAAACTAGACATACAAAGCTGGTAAATTACCTGACCCCTTATATTTTAATGAGACAACAAGGATTTCATGAAGTGATGTTGTTTCAGTGGTTAATGGTGTCAGCAATGTTGTAATTGTGGATTGAGGCACATTAGCTGAACAACCACATGTAGGAAGGGTTTCTCTCGACGGGCCCTTTGGAGATTAGAATGGTATTATCATTAAGCCTATGTCATTTGCATGCTGCTAATCACTTACTTTATTATCTCGTGTATCCATCGTCTTTCTTTAATTGCTCTTTAAATTAAAATTAAAAATAGTTCCAATGCCCAGGTTGGTAGTGATAGCATCTTGATTATGAAGATAACGAAACATATAGGTAATATATCACCGGATTACAAGCTAGTTAGGTGCAGTATACATGAGCCTCATAAACATAATTTTGGAATCTTCCCTTCTGTTGCCACATATTGTTTGTTTAATAAATGGTTATTTATATGCACTGGAACAATTGTTTCAGGAAATTGCAGTGTCAATGTTATGCTTGTCTTTAGTTTGGAAGGCTGAAGAAAGATAAAACATGGTGAGTGCCACAGTAGCATGAGGAACAGTCCATCCAAGCCAATAAATATTGTTAAGCAATCAAAAGACTTCAATCCAGTTATAACAACGAGAGTCCTGTGGCACCTTAAAGACTAACAAATGTATTCGGGCAGAAGCTTTTGTTGGCTCCAACCCACTTTGTCAAATGCATGAAGTGGAAACTACAGCTGAGAGGTGTATATATACATACCAGGATGAAGGAAGGTAAGAGTTAGCAAAGTCAATTCAGTTAGGGTAGATGAGGTCCATTCACACCAATTGATTTGTGTGCACACCTTCTCACCTTCTAATCAACTGGTGTGAATGGGCCTCATCTACCCTAACTGAACTGACTTTGCTAACACTTGCCCTCCTTCACCCTGGCATGTGTATATATCCCTCTCAATTGTAGCTTCTGCTTCATTCATCTGACAAAGTGGGTTGGAGCTGACAAAAGTTTCTGCCCGAAGAAATGTGTTTGTCTTTAAGGTGCCACGGGACTCTCATTGTTTTTGCTGTACACAGACTAACATGGCTACTCCTCTGGAAATTGTTATCCAGTTATGCGTCCTTTTCATTCTTTGGCCTTTGTGATCCAGTGTTGGAAGTGGAATGGTAATACCTACTATTTGGCTGAGGAGCTGCCATTAAAGCATGACAAATTCAGTGCAAACTTTTTGAAAGAGGTGACATTTTTGTCCACAGTCCTCATTTGAACTAACCAAGATTCCAATGATCAAATGTCACTACGAGCCAGAGACAAGGTTTGGCTTGCAAGAACCAGAATTCAAACCAATGGCAATATTAGGAAAAGCCAGGTGACTTGCCCATATTGATTTTCACAGCAAAATATGTTTGGAATCTGAATTTCACTGGTGAGCAACCACTTCAAAATGTTTACAGCTAATGTTCATTAATAAAAACAGCTGCAAAAAACCACACAAACCAAACCAAAACAACAAAAAATATAATAAGCCACTGCAGATTTGTGTATGCAGGCTGAACTCAAATCAAAGCTCAATCCATATTTGCAAATCAATTTCTTTTGTGCTTTGAATCAAGCATTTTCCATAGCCTGGTATCCTTCCAAATCAAAACTGAAATTCATTTCTACACCTTTCTAAACCAGTTTAAGCAGAAGGAGGAATGCAGTATGCTGTTAATTAGTATGTCTTGATTTTTGATTATTCTCATTTGACTAGATCATGTAGTATTGCAGTTAATGGAAATTTGGCTTTTGAATGCAGTGGATCCAGGATAAGTCTAATTGGTTTTATGTTTAATTTCTATAGTGCCAGAGGTATATGTGAACCTTTCCAGACATACTGCTGGGCTCTGTAGAGCTTACACTTTGATTTAGAACTTACACAAGTGCAAAGTAGAGATGGATTGTCTGATTTAGGCACTCTTCTTGTTGATTCTAGGTTTGGCTGTTTTGATTTGTTGTTTTTAACTTTTTATGTAACATTAAATAATTCAGTGTTTTCTGGTGTCAGCAGGGAGCATGACTGGAGGTTAGTGATAAAAGGGAAGACAGTAGACATCTGTTTGACAGACAAAACTTAACAGCAAGTGTTTTCTTTACATGTTGTTTTTGGTGAACTTGTACCCCTATGCAGTAGCAGAGCTGCCATCAACAACAGCATGCCCTCCTCACATGGGTTGATGTTCTCATAGGGGTTGACCTGTTCTTTTATATTTGAGCAGCAGCCTGTGCAAATAGGGCTAAGAAGAATTATAGGGCCACAGAGAAAATGTATTGAAGTAAAAATACCACTAGATGATCAACACACTATATTCTTTATAACAAATATTCAGAAAAGGATTGTAAAATGCCCCTGTACAAGAACCATTGGATGTTTCAACTCATAAGCAAAGTATTCAGAAAACATTGGAAGAGGCCAAGGATCTGTGAGAACACTACTAAAAAGAGGTCCTTCTGTAAAGAGTAACTTTGGGCTTGTCAGAAGTAACTTTGGCCATGTCAAAATCATTGCTGAATTGACACATCGAACTTTTCCTCCTTGTGAAATCAATTCTCAACTGGGTATTCAATTTAAAGTTTAAAACAGATTTAGTTTAATTTGCTTCTTAGTGGAAGAATTCAGTCAGACATTTCTGTGATATGTGAACATAATTTACCAAATTCCCTATTTTTAAATGTGTGCAGGGAAGTAGATAAACTTCAGATACGTCATTAAAACTCTCGTTTGTCAGTCATGAGAGCAATGATGTAAAGAGGAGAACAGAGTTGTGTTCCCCTGGAAGTCTTTATATCCCCCATATCCTTTCTCCAGAAACTTGATCCCACTGTTACTTCCCACACCAGGACATCTGACAAGTCTTACAAGATTAGGCAGGGGGTTGATAGGTCAAGAGATGTGCCGTAGGAAGCTTTTTCTCTCACACACTTCAGAAAGGAGGAGAAGGCTCCATGGCCATCCCTTGCCAAACTGCCTTCATTCCCTAGTCCTAAGGAAATTCCAATACCAAATAAACTCCATTAAGGAGCAGTTAAGGTTGCAGTCTCAAATAATTAATTTGGGTGCTTTTTGCTACTTAAGAACATTGCTTTTCCCAAATGAAGCTACTATTTGGAACTGTAAAGTTAAGATTACAGATCTCAAACATGGCTCCCAAAATATCTTTCTCTCTCCCCTCATGGGGAAGCAGTTCAAAAATCAGAAATTATCACTTCCTTATGTATCCATAAGCAAGCTCGATGTGGTCAGTGAACACAAAACCCAGAATACGGTAACTCTAATCATAGAGCGTTGTGCTATTTCATGGCCTCCTTCAGTCTCGTGTGCAGGACATACACAAGAATTTTATGAAGCCTTGATTAGAAAGCATTCCCTCCCCACTCTTCGTTCAGGGCCACGTTGGCAAAGCAGCAGCGATCTCTTGGTTCCCTGTGGAATCAAGTCCTATGATTCCATGAAACAGCTGATTTATCTAAGTCCAAGTCTATGCCATGAGCGCCACACGGAACAGCTATGGCATCCTAGCTATGCCACTATGGCATGGTTGTGTAGATGCTTCTCACAGCAACAGGTGGGGTATTTGAACCACTGTAGGAATGCTACCTGCCTGAACAATGGCGGTTACAGTAGGCTGACAGTAGGGATATAAAAGGTTAAACATTTAAATGGTGATCAGTTGTTTAAATGCTTTAAATAGCTGATTACCATTAAAATTTGGGGAGGGAGTAGCAGCTGGGCTGGCTCCCCACTAGTGAGAGCACCTGGGCAGCACTTGCTGGCCAGGAGGTGAGGAGCCCAGAGTGGAGAGGGGTAGCTGGGCTCAGCTCTGTTCAGCTCCTCTGAGTGGCACCACGGCAGGGAGCTAGCTGCAGATGGACTCAGCTCCCCACAAACTCCCACTCCCCATGAGTGGCTGGAAGGCATGGATCCCAGCACAGGGGGTGAGCCAGAGCTGGGCTCTGCTCAGGTTGGCTCAGCAGGGAGGTGGCGGGAGCTGCAGCTGGGCTTGGCTCAGCTCCCAGCCAGTAAGAGCTGCCCAGTTACCCCAGCACTAGGAAGTTCTCCCTTGGCAGTGAGGAGCAGAGTCCAGCATGGTTTCCCTCTTCCTGCCCCCCAGCATTTAAACTGTTTGGGGATTTTTTAAGGTTTAAACCAATTCCTAAGTGAACTAATTTTTACATCCTTAGTTGACAGACACATTCTTCCATTGACGTAGCTGTGTCTAAACCAGGGGTTGGGTCAACATAGCTATGGTGGTGAATTTTTGTCGGCCTAACGTTTAAGCATAGACCGGGTCTAAGTTGCACACGACACAGAGCTAGTAGGCCTGCAAATTACATGTCTCCGGTTCACAGAATTACAACATTTACTGGAACATAGCAAATGTTAGTTTGCTGATAAAGCAGCACCGTGTATGAAACAAATGTTATAAAGTATCGTGTAAGTAACGTCTCCCAATACTCCCTGCAGAGGAGGAAACATAAAGGCTTGCATCTCTTTGAAGGCAGATTTTTAAGGTGTTTTGATTGCCTTGTTTGAGACGTGCAATCTTAATTTTGAATTCCCCACTTTCTAACGTCTAAGGGCTTTTCTTGTTTTGGTTTGGGTTTTTTTGTTGTTTTTTTTTAAACTCTCTAGTTCTTGAAAGGTAATATGCCCTCAAACCATAGATATGTGCCTGCAGCCTTAACATAAATTTTGCATGTGGGATGGATGGATTAGATAGATCAGACCTATTTAGATTAAATTTAGGGTTTACTTTTTTTCTTCAGCTGTGTTTGAGTTATGCCAATAACATGCTGTAAAAGAGTCGGATTTTGTTTTATATTTTCATTCTCCAGAAATTCAAAACTGGCTGGAGGAATTTTCTCAGATCATACTCACAAATCATTCTTGCTTTGAGTTTATGGACAGTTGAGTTTACTTATTCTTTAAGTTATGTGAACAAATAATTAAAATGAAATTTCAGTGTAACCTTAGTTATAGCTTTCTATACATATGCATACACAAAAATATGAATAATTATTTAATTTGACACGTTAGGTACATGTACTTGTCTGATAATTAAAATAGCTCTTTATAGCTCTGTACCATATAAACACCAACACACACATATATTTGTACAATTATTTTATAGTGACCCCAACATGTATCATGGTGTGAAGACAAAGGGGAAATCCTAACTTTACTGAAGTTAATGGCAAACTTTCATTGACTTCACTGTGGCCAGGATTTCACTAAAGGTCTTTGCTGAAAGCATCTTGATTATATCACTAACTATTTGCATCTCCACTCTGGAGATTCAGAGTTGACTGGATTGAGGCAATCTTATTCCGTCAGGCACCAGATAATAATTCTACATTTGCCCTAGCAAAAAACTCAAATTCCATTCAGCTAGACTAACTTCATGATGTCTTTTACATTCCTGGGATACATTATCTTTACAAGTAATTGGGCTTTGAAATGAAAGTCTAAATTATTGAAACATAGAAAAAGCTACAGGAAAACAATAAGTCTGCATTTATTTAAATGGCCTTTGCCATCCATCCATAGTATTATGGGTTTTATGGTAGCAAACCTTGCCATTTGATTTCTGGTGGTAATTTACATATTGATACAGGATGACTTGGAATAAGCATGAACCAAAATCCCAGTGGAGAGCTTTGGTTGGGTGGAATCTATTTCTAAATTTTATGCTGTATCCTTCCTCTCAGAGAGACCATTTTCCAAATCCAAACACATCTGAATTTTCTCCTACGAAATGCACATGGGATCTGAATTTTGTGGATCTAGCCTGTCTCTAAATTTTAGCTTTATATTCATACCAAATAATACAAGTGTGAACAATGAAATTCAGAAACATTAAAAATCCCTATTTTAAAGGACAAATGTCTCCACTTGCATTTGTCATAATAATGACAAAGTGAAACAAGCAAGCTAACACACATTTTAGCTATCCATTTTCCTCTCTGGTTAACATCGTAGGTGCTATAATTAATAAACGATATATATGTGAGTATGTGTAATTTAAAGGTTTATAGAGATTAAGTTGGTGTACATTTTCAAACTCTACATGAGTACTTAGATACATGAATGATATCCTATACTTCTACAATAAATTAAAAAATGCTTGCTGGGAAATTGTTTTCAATTTGATGTTATTGTGCTTGACGCACACTGCTGGATACCTTGGGAAATATTTGATTGCTGTCAGTTAATTTTCACTATGTTAAGAATGTAGTATGGCTTGTTTTTTGGTTTCTAGAATACAGGCTATTGGATCCCATAAAGCAAAACTGATGCAGAGACATTTTTGCATGCAATTTTTAAATGCAAAAAGTAATTTGAACTACAAGACAAATGCTGAGAAGTACAGTCCATAAGGATATTAGAAAATTGTTTTGGTGTAATTTCAGTCATTCTAGCAGTTTAATGAGCTACTTGAATTTCTGTGATTAGTGTTCAGTAATGATGAGAAAAATTGATATAATGGTAACCAAATAGTGTGAATTTAGCAATATGGGGCCTCCTATTTACTTTATTAGTAGACATTGTATTACTGCTTTAAATGCTATGCTTTTCTTTGTCTTGATATGTCTTGAGCAAATTCTGCATTCATTTACATTGGTGTAATGGAAACCAGAAATTGGTCCAGTGTATCATACCTGCCATTTACTCCATACGGCTATGTCTATATTTGTGAATTTAAGTTGACTTAGCATATCCACACTTAAATTTTAAGTCGACTTAGAGGGGACCCTACAAAATCGACCTAGAGTGTCCACACTGGGACTCAGCCTTTTCCCCATTGTACCTTGGTACAATGGGACAAATGGGGACAGGGACCCTGGCAGGGCATAGGAGCAGGGTGGGTAGGCTGTGGCTGTGCCATCCACCCTGGCAGGGAGGGCAATGGGGAAGCCCTGGAGCCCCCGAAGTCGACTTAAGTTGACTTCGGGCCATTCCATGTCTACACTGGCTAAGTCGACTTTCTAAAGTCAACTTAGCCAGCGAGGGTCAACTTAAAATGAGGTTTTATAAAGTCGACTTAAGCAGCTGCTTCAGTCAACTTAAGGAAAAATTAAGTCAACTTAAGGGAAGTGTAGTGTAGATGCAGAGTAAATTAAGTCAACTTAAGCAAGCTTAAGTCGACTTAATTTACAAGTGTAGACGCACCCTAAGTGATCAAGCATCAAGTTGAAAGTTTTAACTGCTAAATTAGATTTAATCATAAAGTTACAGTAATAGTCAAGGGAAGTTACCTTCCAAAAGTGATATGTTAACAGACAGGCATATTGGTTCTCTATGTATCTTCAAGCCATGTCATCTCAATATATTGACAAAAACCAATTTTGACAACTGTTAACACTTGCAGAGATAATATCTGTATGGACGAATGAACTCAAACAATTTCACTAGAGCACTTTGCTGTCTTCACAGTACCAAATAATTCATGACGAAGCATCATCTACAAAGTACAAGAAATTACACTTGCTCTGTAATAGCCGCTATTCTTCATCAAACATACCTATCACTAGTGTGCATATACCCATATTCCCAATAATATGTCCATGTAAAAGGCATGCCTCTGATGGGAAGCAAATGTCAAAAAAGGTCTGAGGATAAATTTTATATAATGTTGGATTTTTTAAATCTGCTTATAAAATAGACAGAGCTGAAAACTTGTTATGACCACAGTTATATACTGTACCTCGAAAGTTTCAATTTAACTCTGAGATGTCAGGAATTCAGCATAAAACGAACAAGTTCCAACAATAGTTTATGTAAGCGTCCATGTTTTCATAGGACAAACAGCACTAAGAGATGAGTATTGCCTGGGTGTGAAATGATAGACTCTACTGGCCTCCACCTTGCTATCAGCCCCATCCCACAACTGCAGCATCTCAACAGGAGGAGGAATAAAATCTCAATTAAACCCTTCTGCTGTCAAAAGCATAGGGCAGGAATTCCACTGGGAGCCCTTGAGGGCAAGGATAATATAAGTAATTAGAAAAATAGTAATAAACCTTGCTACCTTTAATACTGATTTTTCTTCTGATTTTACATCATGAACAAAATTGTGCCTGTGCTGTGATTGCAGGATCTTCATTAAGATTGCAGGATCTTCATTAAGATTGTCTAACACAGAACGAACACTGCTTGATTTTCAGATCTCATATGGAATTTGCCACAGAAGCTGTTAAAAACTCTGGGCCCGATTCTTGAATGCTTAATGAGGGAAACAGATGCTAAAGCCAGCAAATAATACCATCTGTGAATACTGTTCTGCAGTCTGGTTACTCCTTGGAGAAGATATCCTTCCTTCTCGTTCATTCTGCGGCTGGTGTAGAATAGATCGCCCTTAAGGCTACTCTAATTCAGTGCTTTTCAACTGGTGTGCTACAGCATACTGGTGTGCCGTGAGAACTGTCCAAGTGTGCCATGAAATTTTGTACAAAGATTATGAAAATCAATGTAAAACAAACATTGTTTCATCATAAACAATATTCTATCCAACCAAAATTACAACTCCTAAAACTCATGACAATTAACCATCAAATTAAAAGCAGAGTATCGGTCTTTTGATTTTAAAATGTGAACATTCTAAACGCAGGTGGCCAAAGGGCAAAATTGAGATGACGTGGTTTCTATTCCCCCTGTGGATTTGAAACATTAATTTGTTCCTTCTTTAGCTTGTTCTATGCACTATGTTGCAAACCTCTGTAGTAAGACTGTAACCACAGTAAGTGTAAGTAAATGTGACATTTATGAGCAATCAATTCAGCTGAAAAAAAGTGGTGTGCGATGGAATTGTTTGTCTCATTGAAGTATGCCGTGTTACTGAAAAGATTGGGAGCCACTGCTGTAGTTTACGCCCATCTGCGCACATAGGGCATAACTGTATACTCTTCATAGACACATTTTAGGCTATGTCTACACTTGCAAGTTAGTTCGAATTAAGGAAGTTTAATTCGTACTAACTTAAGCCTTGGCCACATTAGGCTTTCATAAGCTCGAATTAAGGGCTTCCTTAATACATTTGATTGCTTAGTTTGAATTAACAGTTAATTTGATCCATTAATTCGAACTAATCCAGTATGGCCATGTTAGTTTGAACTAACTGTTTAGTTCGAACTAATCGGCAGATTGACTTTCCTGCAAATGACTAATTCGAACTAAGCAAGTGTCCTGCATGGCCATGGCTAGTTCGAACTAGCATTCTAATGGGGCCATGCTAGTTCAAATTAAGTTAATTCGAACTAACTAAAACTAGTTTTTGTAAGTGTAGACATAGCCTCAGACTATAAGTTTTTTAAAAAATCTGCAATATGTGTTATTTGTATGTTACAATCAGTACTGACCAACAGTCACTGTAGCGAACATATCAATGTTAGAATTTAGTTTTGAGACTGGAGTGTTCTAGAACCATGGGCTATGTCTACACAGCTGCGTCTACACTGGTAAATTAAGTCGACTTAAGCTTGCTTAAGTCGACTTAATTTACCCTGCATCTATACTACACTTTGCTTAAATCGACTTAAGCAGCTTGCTTAAGTCGACTTAAGGAAAATAAAGTCGACTTAATGAAAATTAAGTCGACTTTATTAAACCTAGATTTAAGTAGATTTTAAGTTGAATTAAGCCAGTGTAGATGTGAGGTAGCCCTAAGTCAACTTGGGGCTACTCCAGGACTACACCAATGCCCTCCCTGCCGGGGAGAGGGGATACAGGGGGGAGCCTGGCATGCCCCCCAAAGGGCAGGACAGAGCCTGTGTGATTCTGTCTGGATTTAGGGAAGCATTTATGATATTATTTTCTATTCATATATCCTAAATGCTCTATAATCCATAGGAACTATGTCATGTTTGGTATTGCCCACTCTGCCCCTATGCCCTGCCAGAGTCCCTGTCCCCCTTTGCCCCATTGTACCCTGGTACAATGGGGCAAAGGCTGAGCCCCCCTGGCACTTGGCAAGGGGTGCCCCCCCCGGCCACCGCGGACCAGTCCCAGGTCCACCTAGCCCCTACAAGTCGACCTAGGTGTCCAGTATGGACGCTCTAGGTCGACTTTGTAGGGTCCCCCCAAAGTTGACTTAAAATTTAAATGTAGACATGCTAAGTCGACTTAACAAAGTCAACTGTGTTAAGTCAACTTAGCTAAGTCGACTTAAATTAACAAGTGGGGTATGTCTACACTTGCACTTTTAAGTCGACTTTAACTAAGTCGACTTAAAGTCGATTTAGTTAAGTCAACTTAGTGTGTCTACACTTAAAATTAAAGTCAACTTAAAGGGGAATTTACAAAGTCGACCTAGAGCGTCCACACTGGACACTCTAGGTCGACTTCTAGGGGCTAGGGGGACCTTGGGCTGGTCCACGGTGGCGGGGGGGCACCCCTTGTGTGCAATGGGGCAAAGGGGGACAGGGACCCTGGCAGGGCATGTGGGCATGGTGTGATGCTGTCTGGATTTAGGGAAGCATTTATGATATTATTTTCTATTCATACCAGTAAACCCCCGATTCTCTAAAGAATCGCCCAGCTCAGTTCCCGGGCTCCTCCTGACAGCAGGAGCAGCTGGGGGATCGGGGGGCAGCAGAAGCTCCGGTGGAGCTTCTGAAGCCCCCCGAACCCCTGGACTGAGCTGGGGGTCCGGCTCCGCTTCAAGCCGGCACCCAGCTCAGTTCCCTGGCTCCTGCCGACAGCAGGAGACGCTGGGGGATCGGGGGGTGGCAGAAGCTCCGGTGGAGCTTCTGAAGCCCCCCAAACCCCTGGACTGAGCTGGGGGGCTGACTCCGCTTCGAGCCACCCCCCAGGTCAGTTGCCAAGCTCCACTTGTGAGCAGGAGCGGGGGCGCTTAAGCGCCGCCACTTCTGCTCAGAGCAGGAGCAGCTGGGGGATCGGGGGGCGGCAGAAGCTCCCGCGGAGCATCTGCCGCCCCCAAACCCCTGGACTGAGCTGGGGGGCCGGCTCCGCTTCGAGCCGGCCCTGCAGCTCAGTTCCCGGGCTCGGCTCTCAGCAGGACCCACAGCGCTTAAGCACCGCGGCTTCTGCTGAGAGCTGGGGGATCGGGGGCGGCAGAGGCTCCCGCGGAGCGTCTGCCGCCACCCGAATGCCTGGACTGAGCTAGGACTAGAGCTCCGCTTCGAGCCGGCCCCTCAGCTCAGTTCCAACCCCCACCCAGTCTCCTTGTCCCCCCCACCCCTCTAACCCGGCCACTCTCCTTG
>ML685755.1:52463910-52482059 GCA_007922175.1 Pelusios castaneus
CTATGGGCCCATTGTGTCCTTAATGGCTCATCAGTTTACTCCCTGGGCCCATTGTAGCTGGAAAATTCCTAAACATTAAGGACACAATAGTTTGACACACCCGCCCCTCTCAGACATTTCCATAAAATCACACAAGTTAAAGTATAGCTAGAACACCAAATTCCTATCTAAACTAACTTGTAATCCAAATAGAATTCCTAGACATAAACTATATAATCATTCCCAGCAAATTACTACTTTTCTATTAATACCAATAGAGCAGGTAGGGCAGTGGGGAAGTCCTAGAGAGCCCTAAGTCGACTTAGAGTCGACTTAGGGCTACTCCACATCTACACTGGCTTAAGTCGACTTTCTAAAGTTTCTTAGGCCCAGTAGGAGTTGCTATTCTCAAGCCAGTGGGTATTGAGGATCTTAGGGTCACACCTCCATTCTTGAGAAGTTTTTTATTTAAAATAGATGACTGTCCTCCCTCATTCCTGTCTGCAGTATATCCACTACGTTTATCATAGACTACATGGAAACATTGAATGATAGCGTTATGTTAAAGTATTGGGATTGTATTATTGAAATAACTTAGACGGTCTTAGCATCAGTTCTCAGGTGTAAGCATAAATGCCCTAGTCAGCACAGATGTTCTGAAGCCTTTGTGTTATGTAAGCAGTATCTGAGTGGATCAGGCCATGGGATGTATTTTTCTGAACTATGTTAGCAGATCTGTAGGAATTCTGCCTTTGTGCAAAATCTTTATATTAGGCCAACCAATGCACTGAAAGCTAAAGCGATGGGGATAAATACTGCATCATTTTGCCTTCCTTTACAAATAGTCTTCCACAAAACAATGGGTCTTGTGGCACTCTTAAAGACTAGCAGATTTATTTATCGCATGAGCTTTCATGGGAGAGGTCCCACTTTTTCAGACGCTTGACAATGGAAATCACATAAAACTGTTTTCCATTTTCAAGTATCTGGTGAAGTGGGATCTCTCCCATGAAAGCTCATGTGATAAATAATTTTTTTAGTCTTTAAAAGTGCCACTAGACTCCTTGTTTGTTTTGCTGAACTAGACTAACATGGCTTCCCCTCTGGAATTCATCCACCAAACTGCATCACTAAATCCATATTCTTAGGTTATGGGGACATTATTTGGGTGCTTCAAGCTGGGTCTTTTATCTCATGGCCCCAAAATGTTTCATCCTTGACTGGGAGTTGACTGTGTGCTTGCACCATATCTGATCCAAATACCCCCAAATAGTTGGGGTACATATTAGTGATTTTGATCTGAATCTAAACTGTCCTAAAAGGTGAGCAGGATTGCATCTGGGATTTTGGTTCTGACCTCTCACATATGTTGTGTTAATAGAGTTTTACTTTAGAATTCCAGCTCAGTTCTGCCTCTAGACATTTAAAGGACTGTTGACATTATTTCGCCCATGTAGACCAGGAAGTCAACCATAAATGTGTCCGAGTTGATGGAAAAAACAATATTGCTTGCGCAAAGCGTCAGGTGTTGATGTTCACAAAATGTCTGGTTAAGCATTTTGTAAGAATCCATTTCCCAACTGCATGCACCTGAAATTTTTGCAGAAGTTACAAAGTAATGGTACTCAGAGATGCAGAATTTTCTTAATTTCATCTGCTAAAGAAATTGTCGGAATACATGTTGCAAAAAATGACTGCTGTGGTTATTACTGTTGCTGCTCAGGGGAGCTATTCAGATGCCTCATTTATTGGAGCTTAATAGATTAAAAGTCCAAATTGAGTCTCATGATATAAACCTAATCAAATGGTAATCTGCATAATTTTCCCATAAGCAGCACTGGGAAATTTGTATAATTTATGTTTCAGGAGTTGCCAATCACGAGTTAAACAGCATTGTTACATTTGCTTATCAAAATATTTTTATTGATCTTTGCTTGCTATAACATCTGGCTTTGCTCTTCTTTTTTCACTAAGGAGGCATTTACTTTCTCTGGTACATGATGTAATGTAGGATGTTTCCCGAACATGTATTTATAGATCATTTTTAACTCGGAGCTTTTTATTTTACAACTTCTTATTGAATACCTGTCTCTGCAAACCTGCTGATATGGCTTAATTTATTTTGACTTGTTTAACGTTGCCTTAGAGTTGAAAACCAATGTGCGATGTGACAGGTTTACTCAGGTGAGTAAAGTAGGGAGGATTGGGTCCATAGATTTTATTTAAGTGATATAGCTGCAAATCTGTGTGCTTAGATAAATGCCTCTAACTTTAAACCCAGTGCTAAGTTAACTAATGATGCTCACGGGCCACATTCAATGGACGCCAATCTCTAGAAACCCGATGCATGTTAAATGAGGAGGAAGAGGAAAAGCTACAGATTCAGGATAAGGATTTAAATTGGAAAAATTTAGACATTCAGATTTCTCATAGTAATATTAAATCAATAACCACGTGGCACATTTAGCATTTTGAATAATTGCATTTGGGTGTAAGGTAAGCTGAATAGCCATGTGGTACTGGCTTTTCTCTTTGAATCCAACTACTTCTACAGTTTTGGGGGTCTTCATGGCAAAACAGAGCCTGGATATATGTAAAAACAGCTGGTGCCAACCCAGCTGTCTCTGGCACATGGGTGGAGAGGAAAGAGGATATGCCCACAGGGAGTGGATCCACCAGAGAGCAGACCCAGACAAGAGAGAAAAGGTCAGAAGGACAAAGGGGACACAATATGAGAGAAGGATGTACATAGGAGTAGAAAGGGGAACAGCACAGCTGGGAAAGGAAGGACATGAAGAACAGAAGATAATGCAACTAACGTTCTCCAAAAAATGCAGAATGCTCAGTGCATCTAAGACTGTGACTCTTCTTTTCTATTAAAGCAGCAGCTGGCGTTGGCAAAGGGGGATGTTGCCTCATTGTGAATGGAAGAAGTGGTGGATCATGGAATTGCAAATGGGAGAAGGAAGTTGCCACAAAACAATCTTCCTATTAAGATGTGATACAGTTTGGGAATGCCCTGGTTTAATCACCTTTCTTTTGGCCTCCTGACACCAGCAATTTTACAGTCTTCCTTTTGTATTATGACATACTTTTCATTTCTGTGGTGCCTTACATTAGAGGTACTTTGCAAATAACACTCAGGAGATGGACTGTACTGTTTTGTCTTCAGATCTCCAGAAGTTGCTGTGTTTGTAGAAGGCATGCCTGGGAGGCAGCTATGTGATGAAGAGAGACTAGAAATCAAAGCTATATTCCTTTTCTTCATGGACTTCATATTGCCAAGTTTTATTTGAGCAGAATTGTTTGCTTGTTACCGTAGGCGCTAGAAACTGAACGAAAAGATACTAATAAGAAGACTGATTGAGACTCTTGAAGTACATTTTGTGTGCCAATGGCAGGTGCACATTAAGCAAGAATGCTGTATTGTGTATTTGGATTTATAGTTCAACTCTGGCTTCATCAAGGGCAAAAAACCCATTCTAGGGCAAAGAAATTCAGTGACCTAAACGAAACTGTGATCAGATCCTTCCAAAAATTGCTATACCATTGAAAAATCTGGATGAAAAGTCAACAAAGTGAGCATTTGCTTGGTTTCCTTTTTTTCCGAAAAGGAATGTAATTTCAGTAAAATTGTACTTGGCTCCACAGAGAGTGGAAAGTTTGTCTGGGGGAACACTGGTCATGTTTGCCATTTCCAGGAATAATATTCCTATCCCAGCAGATATCAGAGGACCGCAACTCATCTGTTAAATTAGTGTGTGGGGAGGGGAGCAGCAGAGAGCTCCATAGCAGAGCTTTAGAAAGCTTTGCTAACAAAACCTAAACCCTTCCTTTGGTTTTAGGTTTTGTGTAAACTTATGGTAAACGTTGACCTGCTCTATGTCTCTGGGTGCATATTCTGTGGGTTTGCATGGCTTTGAGCCAAAATCAGACAAAACTTGGGTAGTTTCAGATTGATTTTGCTTTGAATTTGGGCAAGTGTTTGAACCTGAAACACCAAGTGAAACTCATGAAGGACAATGTTATGTAAATGTAAACTGGGAATAGACTTCCTTGGAGCCTTAGGAACTGATGTCGCACTATCTGATCCAACAATAAAAACATAAAGTACAACTTCTGTTTGTAGTTTCTACCACTTCAGGTAGAGATGGTCTGACCCATAATCTGGACTGAGCGATTTCCACACTTTAGAAATCCCAGTCCAGATCCTGATCCTTGTTTTAGAGCTGAACCACATCTCAGTATGAGGCTGTACCAAAACTGGTGAGCAGAGAACCAGGAAATCTTGAGTTCTAATCTAAACATAGCTCTGTTGCAGGCCTCAGGGGGACACTGCACCTAGAGCTGTTTCTAAATTGAATGGTTGTAACAGATTCCCATGAATGTCAGCAGCTCTTTAATTGCATGATTGCTACTGAAATGTTCAGGCATGCCAAATGGCTGTACTTTGGAGAATAAGAGGTAAAGTCTATCATTCCATTGAATTCAATGGGATTTTAATGTGCTGTGTCAGCAAACAGTAGCAAAAGGTGAGGTCCCATTGTAAGCCAATTCTGTTTGTTTCCAGTTAATGGCTCTCGCTATCTTTTCTCATATTCCTGTCGTGGTATCTTGTCCATCTACTGCTTAAAGCTAACCACTTGCATGCTAATTATCTGCCTTCAAATATGACTGTTGTTTCTTGATTCTCAAATGAGTCAGAAATAGTTTACAAAAGTCATTTTAAATTACATTTCTGCAGTCTTTAATCTGAATATTACCTCATAAATCCCAAAGCAACTTTCACTAGAATATTATTTTTATACACCATCATAGGCATGCATGGCATTTTAATGACAAGCAAAAATACAGCCTTTACTCTGGCAATCTGGTTAAATTTCAAACTGAACTCTTGCTTACCGGCAGTTGCAGTTAAATAAACATTCATCTTTTCATCTTCTCTCCAAAATGATGATGTGGTACCATGTGCTGTTAAACACTTGCTGCATACCACCCCAGAATTGCTGTATTCCACCCTGGGTTCTGGATTAAATGATTACGACTGGAGTTAGTAAAATCAATTTGTAAGGCATTTTGTGATCCTTCTGAACAGAAAGCACATTATAAACTTAAAGGGATAAATTGTGCCTTCGGATATACCCTCGAGGACCCCAGGGAAGTGGAAGCCTACATCCAAGCCCAGATTTGTTTCTGAGTTAAAGGTCTGGCAAATCTTCTGCAAGAACATCTACAAATCCGACAGAAAAGACATGTTTACTGATGCACTCCTGTATGTCACTCACTGGAGGGTCTCTCTCCAGGAATAAGTAGCAATGGACTGTGGGCAGATTGAGGAGTAGCTGGAATACAGTCATTGGGTCATATAACTGTTGATTCAGTTACTGCAAACCCTGCATGGGCTCAGCGGGCATTGTGATGCTACTACCGGTTCATACTTAGACGTAGCAGTAGCCACCATGAGTTAGTTGCGCAGGAGCACCCTACCTCCTATTTGTGTGGAGAGGGATTTTATCCCTTGCCATCTGCCATTACATCATCTCAGAGAAATGAGGTGTACTCGTGGGCAACGTGAATGTCATGTGGAGCATGATCCTGTCCTGCAATTGTAGCTCAAGTGCCTGGTGGTTTTTGTAGAACAAGCAGGGCAGGGCAGTTAGACCGATCGCAATAACCAGCTGCCCTGTTTTACTGGCTTTATGGCTCTTAAAACTTGGGGAGTGAAGGTGAAAATGGAATATGAAAAAGAAAGTGGAAAAGGGCTGTGAAGAAAGCCTGTCATTTCTAAATGAAGGCTCTGTGCAAAAAAATGGAATCTTTTCACAGCTGGAAATGGCTGGTCTTAAATTGGGTGCCTTAGCTTGTTTCTGGTTCCGCAATGAAATAGTTTTCCTAATACCCTGTGACCTGAATTTCTTCCTGTTTTATGGGTGCTGTTCCTTGACATACAACCTGTATTTTCTCAAGTCAGCATTTGATGATGGCTGTCAAAATACAGGCCATGTATTATGCATATAGCATTACCGATTTAAGGTGTTTACTTGTCAAATTGAAGAAATTCAAAAACGTCACATTCCCTGAATCTGCACAGCTGTCACTTGTAGTTTTTCATGCCTTTAAATGAAAGTTGTGATAAAACAGTTTCGTTTTCCTTCCTTTTTTTGGTGGAAGAAAATAGACAGCATCTAAAATTTATATTGTGGTTTGGGAAGTAGGCTACCTACAGGATTTGTCCTGGAGGTTGGAATAAAGATTTTTTGAGTGGTGGATACCCCAAATCCCTGCATTTTCAAGGCATGATTTTTTTCCCCTCTGAAAAGTATTCCAGATTTGTTAGTTGTTTAAACAGCAGATTCCTACAGCCAATTCAAATTAAGTGCTGTCAGGGACATAAAATTGTGGATATTTTTCACATCTTCCAAAACCAAACAGGAGAAAAATATTAAGACACAGAGCTATTTTTCATTCATGGAGAAAACAAAACATGCTTCTTGCATTTCATACAGAATACACTGTGTGCCATGTGCAATTAGAGAGCTCCTGACAGTCTGCGCCTAACAGAAATGCCACATTTACTTCAATTTCCGAACACTAGCCGAGGAAGACAAATATTTGAGGGGTTAGAGAGAGGTGGCTACAAATAATTCTAGGGAGAGTTGGGAGAGTCGTGCAGTTAGAGGCATATTACCCTGAGTCGTTACATTTTCCTCTTAGCTGGCTGAAAACTATCGACTAATTCTACAATCTAAAGGACTTGATTCATTGAAAAATGCACAGTGGACACAGTTGAATTGGGAAGAAATGCCTCTAGGGCAAGGAGAGAAGAGAGCCCTCTGAGGATGGTCTGAACAGTGGTGGTTCATGCTAACGCTGCCCATACAAATGCCTCTAGAGCTCATAGGGAGAAGGTTTAGCCCTTTCTACCCACAATCACATAAATGTTAGGTTGGTAGGCTTGCTGAGTTGTGATTCTCTGAGTTGTGGCCCCAGGGCACAGACAGTGCTCTCCCATTTTCTGTCGTTGCTTGTGGTTGAAGATCTGGTGTCTCACATCATGCCCCCTACTGCATAACATGAAAGTATACAAAATTCAAGCACAGGAGATGACAGCCGAAGACAGTCCAACCCCAGTGTCCACGTATCCAGAGATGCTGTTCCCTGCCTCTTTGACAGCTGGAGTTTTTTGGCCCCCTGAGTCCCTTGCAAACCAGGGCTCTTGAACCATAACTAATTTGCCAGCTATTTTGAGTGGGTTGTGGAGCCTCCAAGTCCCGAGAGGGTTCCTGGGAAAAGTCCCAGTAGAGTAGGCCTATGATGCAGCACGGAGTGAGTGAGGTATCATGTGAACAAAAGTTCTTGAATGGCTGTCTCTTATACATAGGACTTGGCCATGGTAGAGACTAGCATACAGAAATCAAGTGGGCCAGCAATCTGCTTTTCCCACTCTGGTGCAGTAGATTGATTTCAGTACAATGAGTAAATGGAGGAAAATGAAACATTCTAGCATACTCTGTACTGCCACCTGCCTTGAAGTAATTTGTATTTTTATGGTGGAATACGA
The DNA here is from genome assembly GCA_007922175.1 of Pelusios castaneus. Lineage (NCBI taxonomy): Eukaryota > Metazoa > Chordata > Testudines > Pelomedusidae > Pelusios > Pelusios castaneus. The sequence goes on from ML685755.1 coordinate 52,471,451, forward strand.
ATCACCACTGCTGACTGGCCTTGTATTGCTGTGTTTAAATTCTCTCGTGGCAACATTTCTTTGTGCCTTTCTCTGTGGCAGTACTTCTCTTCCTCTCCCTATCACCATGCAGAACCTCACTCCATGTGAGGTTCCCTCCCACTTACAAAGGCCATCCTTACAGGTTGTGGGGCACTTTCTTTAGGAGAGCAAGGAGCAGTCATGCTGGAGTCTCCTGGAATATCAAAAGAATTAGAGGTAGACATGGCCCACAGTAGCAACCCCATCTTCTGGCAGGGGCAGAACAGTCCCTCTGCAATATTTGTTGCGTCAGATTGTTCTGTTTAGAGGCTGCTTCGGCATTTTGTCTAAGATCAAGTGTGATGTCAATTTAACACACAGAGTTCGATGCCCCCCCTTCCCAGTACAGTGAGCTCAATGTTTCCCACAATCTCTGCAAGCAAGTTAGCACAATAGTGAATCAGAGACCCACACTCAGCTCCCATGGTCCATGCTGCCATTAAACTGAGAAGGCAACAGAAGCAGCGGAATTAGAGCCCTTAATATTTTAAAATATTGAAAGCTAGTTGTTTGATGGTGGTGATCATTACCGCCAAGAAAGGGGAAAAATCCAGGAAATGTGGTGATATCACATTTTTGAAGCACTGCAAGTTTATGTAGGGATGGTCTAGTATCTCATGTGGTTTATTTGCACTGCCAGACTTGAGGACAGGGACAGAGGGAAATGTAATCTCAACTCATTCTGGTATCAATAGGAGGTGAGTGTATGATTGAATCTAGCCGTGTGGACCAATTTGCATGCTATGAGAAGGCAATGGAGTTACACCAGGAAAGAATTTGACTTTCAGTGACTGAGATGTGGTAGCTGGATGATTCAACACTAGTTGATCTGAGTAAGGACAAAGGGTTAAAAATGCGTTCTTGTGTCTCAGACATAAAGTCCATGAGTGTGGATAAAATTTGCACAAAGTCTAATGCCTCTTTAACAAATTTTAATGTAAAATTAGTTTCGCCTCATTTTCTATATCTTGTACATAGTAGCTGCTTTAAAAAAAAATACTTCTGGAGCAATTGGGAAATGGCACCCTGGAGCCATTGATCTTACTTGCATCGCCACAAAAGTGACATTAAAACATATTTTCATGCTCCCTACTTTTTTCAAAGCATAATACTGACCTTCCAGCTCAACTGTTTGTAGGAGTTTGTTTGTTTACTTAAAACATTGGCAGATTCAGCTCTTACATCATAGTTCATAAAATGTTTTGTGTAGGTATTTCCTTTTCCTGTTTATGAATTGTTCAGTGGCAGGTGCTCCTGCAGTGCTTCCAGGGACTTGGGTGGAGCATCAATGTTGCATAAGGATGCTCTGTCCCGCCCATTCCTCCTCCTCCCACTGGCTCGTCTCCACTTCCTCTCCCCAAGTATGTGTACTTCACTCCTGTTTATCCCCAGATGTTCTCCCATCATATGACTGTCTTGCTCACCCCGCTCTGGATTCCTTCCAGATTATTGCTTCCTGCTCTTTCTATCATGATAGCCCTGGCTACTGTAGAAACCATGAAGATTCTGCAAGGTCAGCATGGAAATTAAGACATCTCTAGGCTCGATAATATGTTTGGTAACGTCTAGAATAGCTAAATCCTTCAGTCATGTTTGCAGAGCCACCCTAGAGTGCATGCATCAGCTCCTGAAGGCTACAAGCAGGGTGATTTACAAAATAATAAACATCCTCACAGAGCATTCTATGCTTGTTAATTACTAGAGTTCCTTGAAATATTTATAGGAAAGGGAAAAAAAAAAACCCTCCAAACTTGACGACTTTGGATTTTGTTTCCATTTTTTAAAAACAAGGATCAAATTTTGCACTGAAAGTTTTAGCATGTTTTGATCTAAAAACTGCTATTTCACAAGTTTAGCTGAAGTGTGTTGGCTTTAATTGTTGCCAGCTGGCTTATAGCATAAACTGCCTGCAATGCTGAGAGGCTTGAGAGACTGTATTTCAGCAATACTGAATGTTAAATAAAATAGTTTATAGCAGATTTCCTCCTTTCGTTTGCTGAACAATAATCTATTCCCGGAGATACCTGCAGTGTCTATATCTGCTGTTGTAATTTGCATCAATCTGAAATGACTCGTTACGATCTTTTCTTCTTTGACTTGCAACTGGAAGTTTATCCTGACATTTGACATTTCTTCTTTAGGATTTACACCACCAGGAATGGATCGGTCATCTCCAGACAACAGTCCAGTCCATGGTCTTTTACGGCAACCCTCGATCACAACAGGGGCCAACATCCCTATTATAACAGAGCTAGGTAAGGAAAATAAAGAAACTCCTTTTATGTTCAGCCCCATATATTTTTCCATCTCCTTATACAGGCTTTGGAAGAGTTACACAGTTTAATTCTTTCTCCCTAATATTTCCTCAGCAAGAGTAATTCAAAATAGTTAACCGAAGAGTAAACTCTTTGGCTATGAAATAGGTGTTTCCACCTTGTGTGTTCTTGAAAACAAGAGGCGCTTTTTTGTTGTTGTGTTTTTTTTAATGTAGGCAGAGTTCTTTGGGACAATCTTTCTAAAAAAGAAAAGTTATGTAAGATGCCAGCAGACTTCTCCTTGCCATTCAAAAGGCGACTTGGTTAACTCTTCATGCTCCAAAACTTGTTTAATATTGTGTAACCAAACTCTGCAGAGTGACATAACACTTGTTACTTTTGAGAGCGAGGTAACTAGTTATCTGGGTGTGATTTCCGCTCTCGTGGTGAACATTTATGTTGTCAAGTGGTGTAGTGTAAAGTGCAGAAGCTTTCATGGCAAATACCAACTTGATTTGTGGTCCTTGGTCCTTTTTATTTTTCAGTTTTATTTTTTTAGAGCCTTACTTGTCTTACTCCCTTATTTTATTCTCTTTCTGTACTTTCTTTCCCGCCTAAATACATCACTTATTAGCGAAGCCTGGCAAACTTCTGCCTTTGGTTTCAATCAGTCAGGAAAAAAACAGTGGAACCCACATACTAATGATAACTGAACTGGGTAAGAAGTGCCTTTTTCCTTCACATCACTGTCTTCTTTTTTGTTGGTGGTGGTGTTGTTCCTACTCTCATCAGCTTTTTCTTTATTTATCTGGCTGTATCAGAGGGGCTACCCTCATGGCACTGCTTTAAATGTGTTTTATTTGTGGTTCTGGTAGAAATTGACTGTCTCTTGTTCTGGCCTTTCTTAATGATTTCTTTTTCACTCAGCATCAGTAAACCTTTGATCACTCGTCTGACCTGCCGGCTGTTTCCATAGCATCTTCTCACCAAGTCATTTTCTTTGGCCTGGGCCTCTCTCTCCCCCTCACCCCTTTAAAAAAAAACAAACAAATTTCAGTCTATTGTCAATTTGACTGACATGTTTTAGATTTTACAGGAAGTCAAAAAAGAAATAGAAGATTTCAAAAAAGAAACCCTAGTATTGTATCTTCCCTCAAGCTGCTTGTTTGTTTATTTTTGTGGGTAGACTTTTCCTCAGACTCTCAGGATCTGAAGTGATAAAAGCAGCTAAGCTTCTATGTTGCCCTCTCTCAATAAAACAAGATTTCACAAGAGGTTGGGAGCAGGGTTTGATTAGCATTTCCTGTGGTGCTGTGCTGCGCTCCTAAACCTACCCCCGTCTAGCCCAGAGACCTTTCCTACAGTCATAGCAGGCTAACTTGCATCAGGAAGATAAAGATATATTCAGGCTTAGCCTGCACTTGTGCAATTCACATAAGATTTGCCGTAAGTTGGAAACTGACACCATGTCCTGCTAGAAAGCCTGTGTCAAAGTCAGGTATTAGCCTTAGAAGTCTGCCAGCTGTAAATGCGAAAAGCGTGTTACTCTTGATAGTTCCTCTCCTCAGCTAGCAAATGAAACAAAGGCACAATCTGGTCAAACAGTGTATTTTGAAACTTATAACAGGCTTCCAAATGATACTTTGCTTTGAAGCCCAAGAATAAATTGACAGCCATTGGGAAAGATAATATTATTGTAGACAGAGCTATTTATCGGGATGAAATTCATCTTCATCACATAAGGAGAGATGCTACTTTCTTGTGTTTAGAGCAGGCAGTGGGAAGTCAGGAATTGTATGTTCTATTCCCAACTCTGCTACTGACTCACTGAGCTGGTTATGTCACAGCCTGTGGGGGCCTTAATTTACCCATCTGTTAAAATAAGGGTAATAATGCTTATCTTTCACAGGAGTGCTACTTTGGAGGGGGGGAGGGAGGGTATTGTTCATGCTTGTAGCGTTCTTAGAGTACTGTACTGGTCATGGACCTCAGTTAGTGAAAATAGCTGTTGAAAATGGGTGGTTTTAATCAAATAAAAGCAACTGTCTCAAGGAAAGATAGTCCTCTCTGTATCTAGAATTATGCCTGCCGTTCTGAACTAACACCTGATTCCGCTGATGTGAATGGCATTAGAGTTTGGCTCTTTAGGAGCATCCCTGTGCACTAATAAAAAAAATGCAGTGAATTTCCAGTAAATAGGAGACAAAGTATTCTAGAGCCACACTCCCCCATGTTTCAGAAACGACCATTTCCTAGACCTGGATGGGAACTGAAATTATTAAAAATTAAATGACAAACTTAAGTTCAAAAGCGTCTTTGGTGACACAAGTAGTTAGCTGAAGCATTCCGTATGGAAAAGAAATGATTTCATCAAATATCATCTGCTTGATAAGATTTATATCAAGGAATGAGGTGTTAGTAATGGCTTGGGGCAGGGGTGGGGAGATGCTCTGGAAACTAAATGAGACTCCAAATGTCAACTATTACCCTGTTTGGTCTTTCCTGCAGAGCAACCTGTTGTGGATACTTTCTCATGCTGAGTAAACTAGAGTTAGTGGCTAGGGCGTTGAGGCAGTGGCTGAAACCATTTGGATGACCATTACTGTTGTAGGATAGCAGTAGAATTGCAGTGCATTGCTTCTGCATAACAAGCTTGATGCAAGCTGAATGGGGAGTGTTCCTCTTTGAAACTGCAATTGCATTAACACAGCTGCATCACAGGAGCAGAGTCAATAAATGCCTTGGCATTGAACCAGTGTTTTCGTGGACAAGGTTTTTTCCACAAAGTGGACCTGAGGTTAACAGTTCACCTGTACTGAGGGAAAATGTATGTCAGCGTCACGGTGGGTGACCAGGTGTTGCCCAGAAGGTTGGTTTTACAGCACAGGGATAGTCGCCTTTCATTCATACAAGCAAAATATGGATCAACAGAGTTTTAAGTGCACATTTTCACATCCACTTTGATTTCATTTTAAGTGCCGTCAAAGACACAAGTCTGTGTTTCCAGACACATGCCGTTGCTTTTTTTTTTTTCCTGATCGTGTAGTATGTAAGGTCACATGCTGCTGGCCAAGCAGCACATGATGACATTTGTTTCTATTATCATTTTCAGTAAACGATTCAAACGTTCAGTTTTTGGACCAAGATGATGACGACGATCCAGACACGGAATTGTATCTCACACAGCCATTTGCATGTGGAACTGCGTTCGCCGTCAGTGTATTGGACTCCCTCATGAGTGCTGTAAGTGTCTCCAAACTTTCTCCTTCTTCCCCACCAGACAGGTCATGGGAGGCTGCTGATGTGCAACAGTTTCACACCACCACGCAGCCTGAAGGAGACAAAATTAGAGCTTCCAACTTGTTTTTGGTTGTTGTCCATCATGAAGAAAGTGATAGTTAATAGTGATGAGTAACAAACAAAATGTTTACAGCAGATCTGGTCAGCAGACAAAAGCTTTCCTTAGGCTTCCATACACTTCCATTACTTGGCCTATGGATGGAGCCCCAACCGCCTTCAGAAATATTTAGGCGCATAACTCCTGTTGCTGTCTAGGGGAGTTATGCACCTCAAATGACTTTGACGATCAGTATCTGAGGCTCTGTAGCAAGTAACCTTTCAGGCTATAGGGCATGCATCTTGGCCTAAGTCTTCAATTTGTGATTTTGTATGGCACTATTTCCAGAAAAGGTTGAGCGTCCATCTTTTGAAAGTCAGGCAGCTTGCCGCAGGGTGTATCAAGTTAGACATCCAAAAACGGAAGCTCTCAGAATCGTTAGTCATGCTGGGAAATTTAGGGCATTATCTCTAAAATACAGAAATGGTTTTCTTACATAATGTAACTACCTTGAGAGTTCAGAGTCTTGTACATTTTACAGTTTCTAATTATTTTTTGTTGTCCTTAATGTAGAAGGTGTTAGTTCATAGTGGTGGGTAACATACAAAAGATTTGTATATTTATATCAGATCTGGTGAGCAGATGAAAGCTTGGATGCTTCTGTAAAGTTTAATTAAACCAGCTGACCCTCTGGAGACTGGAAAAGTGGACTGGAAATTAATGAGAATGTGATTCCTTGAAAGACTGGATACCTTACACTTCTGGGTCCTATTCTGTGTGAGAATATGCTGTCAGGTTATTCCAATATCCCCACTTGTATATAGAATCTAGAATGCAAAAACACAAGAAATTTAGATGGGTGTTTTGTCTTTACCCAATTTTAAACCTTGAAACGGGTTCATATGAGGTTTATTTTGAGTTTTAGAGGAGTGCAAAATAAGTAGCTATTTTATCTAAACCAGCTTTTTTTCACTGTCCATAGCAAATAAATTGTCTTCATCTTTTATTTTATTTCAAAATCAGGCAGAGTGCGCTCTCTGAATACACACAGGGTATCAGTCTCCACTTTTACCTGTCCATTTTAACTTTTTCAGGCACTCAGTTTCCACTGTTTTTCTATTTAAAAAAAACCCTAGACTGGTTGCTTTCCATTTGATCTATTGGCAGAAAGCTGCACCAATACTAACCTGTTGTCACATAAAGAGGACACATTTTTAAATAGAGGTCCTTTAACTAAGAGTAGCTGTACCTATTCCAGTTTGAGGATTGGTATTTTTCAATGGAAGTAGATTTCTGGAGGTAAATGACTAGGATACAAGAGAGCTGTAATTAATGGAGAAGAATATGAAATGTTGTTTATGATAAGCTCCATTAAGCAGGCCTGTTATACTATACCTCTGATTTAAAAGTGTTCAAATAAGTGTTCCTTTGGAGACCGTGTTTACTCCTGATTATCCTAGCTATAGATGTTTCAGAAGACTGTTATAATATGATTACTTCATAAATTATGTTTTTAATAGTGTCTTTCGTGATCCTGATTAGGTTCTGTTGAAAAAAGTTAGCTTCTAGCCTTGCTTTAAAAATCGACTCGAAATGGGTCAAACTCACTAACAATCTCCTTCTGTACATCTGCTAAAGACAACCTATCCATGTGAAAGGCAGCTGTAGGCTTCAATTGCTCTTCACTTGTGTAGCCAATATACTTTTTGTTCATACAAACTCTGTTTATGGGTTAAAATGGCTGTGCATTTCAAAAACTGCAGCTGCCAAATCAGGTGCTGGTTGAGAGTCCTTTGTAAAGTTAAATCTAAATTCCATGGGGTACTCTGAAAGTTTAGTTTCGTGATACTGGCGATCATTTGGCTTAAACCCCAAATATTTTTTTTTTAAATGGTTTGTCCCTCTTTAGTAAGAGCCAACTATAACCTTCATTTACAAGTCAAAACAAGTTTTTGGTGGTTCAGAAAAGTTCAGTTAATTTTTTGAAAAAAAATATATATTTTTTTTTTTACTAGACTTCTGTCCATTCCAGCCCCAGCTTGAGACCGATGTAATGAAACAACATGAGTGAACCTATTCTCACGGTGTTTCATTTCAATAAGGAGCATGAAGGAACAGTAATCTTATGAGATTCCCTGTTCTTCTGAGTCATCAGCCAAATTTTGCAGAGTTGACACATTTAGAAAGTCCAGATAAGTATCCAACCAAACTCAAACTCTAACCATTACTAATATAAATTTTATGGGTAAAAAGCTTTGCGTTTCGATGTAATACCTTAGAACTCCTAAATATGAAGGTTCCAAACTGGCATTTTGAAAGCTGTTCACCTAAAGAAATGAACTGCTTATTTGAGTTTTAGTATTAAGTGGACACTGAGGAGTTCTAGCATAATTAAAAGCTGCTAATATGAGGATAGAATGAAAAATCTCGAGCTGTCTAGATAATGGAAGCTGAAAGATCAACCTTCCAACTTTTTTTCAGACAACGTTTAAGCATTAGGTCCATTTAGATTTCACTGATTTCTTTTTTTTTTTTCTGTAGCTCTCTTCCCAAACTTACAATTTAATCAGGTGTCTAAGCATCCCCATCCAAAGAACGTTTCATAATTCAATTTCTGCTGCTTGCTGCTTCGCTTATTGAAAGGCTAATCCTTTTATTTATCACAGGCATTCCCCGAGTAACAGATAGCAATGTTACAGACACCATGTCATTGCTTTATTGTGCGAACACTAGAAAGATAAATTATAAGAGAATAATTGTGTTTATGCCTAGATAACTCACAATGGAGCGTTACAATTTAGAAACATTTCCTTTGAGCACAGTCAGTTTATTCTTTGCCAAGTAGATGTGCCTATTTTCCCCTCTAAATATCTTGCTCTTGAAGACATACCTGATCAAGAACTCTGTCGTCTTTCTTCTGTGAAGATTCTTCACACTTCTTAAGTGGTCAAACAGTACGATGGGGCATCACCATGTGAAACAAGGGAAATGAGTGTGATGCCAGAAATAGAGAATTCTGACTTAGAGTGAAGCCCTGTTAGAATTATTTTCCAGTTCTCATTTGCCACACCAACGCTGTTGCCTCTGCTACTGCTTCGCTGATGGACGCAGGCTCACCCACTGTCTCCTGGGAGGCTTTCCTTTGTCCCAGCAACAAGGTGGGAAAGGAACTCTCTCCTCTCCTAGCTGTCAAATGGATGAGGGGTCGACCTTTCCCTTTTTCCCACACCCCCCTTCGGGTGATGGGAAAGAGAGATGCTTCACATTTTTTTTCTCAACCCAAAAAAGGGCATTTTGTCATTTCCCACACCACCTAATTTAGTGGTTCCATAGTATACACTTTGTCTGACAGAGTTTTCTTTTTTGAGTGAACTTCTACATGTACTACATAAATTCAAGCACTGATCCCAAAATATTCAGCAGGATTGTTGAATAAGAAATCCTTTCACTACACTAGCTCCACAGCAATTCTATAAGAGGGAAGGCCTTTGTCATGTGCAGGCTCACTTTGAATCAGTATAGTTGACCTAATCCTGAAGACCCTACTCAAGTCTCAATTACTAAATTGATCAAATAGGTCTATGAGGAAAGCCCATAGAGTTAGTAGGGCTGGAAGTGGTGTTTCTTATGTAGCATGGTAGGGTAAAAGCTGTGTTAGCAGAAGAGAGGCGGGAATAAGCAAAGGATAGTAAAGTGAGTTACAGGAGATACACGCTGTTGTCTCCCTCTGTACCCTTTGCTGTGAAGTTTTTCATGGTGAAGAGGAGAAAAAGTGCACCTTGTATTAGTTGATTTTTTTAGAATTAAATTTTACGCTCTGATCACCACAAAATTAAATGAAATTCTTAATAATGCAAACCTACTGTATTGGTTGCAAGAAACATGTGTACACCGCTCAAATTAAGACCGATTCTCCACTCTCTTACCCGTGGAATGTTGGCATACCTCCCCTGAGATAAATGGAGTTAATGCCCGTGTAAAACAGGTGTAAAATAAAGACAGACTGCTGTGCATACGTCCTTTGTTGCTAAAGATAAGAAGAGAGTAATAAGGCCCAAGAAGACTTCCTTTATAGCTACACATTATATAGCTCCTCTTGTACATGAATCCTTCCTGTGCAGGTTTCTTTGCCTCTTCAGCAAACACTAGTATGCAGAGAAGAATGCTTTGTTTATTGATAATGAGGAAATATTTCTTACTTTAGGATTTATATTGAATATAGAAATGGGTCCCATCCAAATTCCCTGGCATTGCACCTGGCAGAGATTTTAAAGTTTGACAATAGCTATTCTTAAACAAGGCTGTCTAACCTTTACTGTGTCTCTGGAATAGACATGAGAGTCTGCCAGAGTTTTTCATTATATTTTATTCTAAGTATCTGATTTGCCTTAAACATCTACACACATATAAAAATATGTGGATAGCTGTATACGTACACTGCCTTTTCTTTAGTAGGGCTGCCTGTAGTAATCAAAGCATGTTCTCACAATACACTTGTTTATGGCAAAATATAAATTGGATAAAATTGGCAGATGAGGATATATGCTGAGGTTTTAAAAAAATACAACTCAAGATATCTTAAAAGAGTCTGCAAACCAGGCCATGTTTAACGCCACCATCAAAATAAATCCACCTCTAAGATGATCCTAGTTCAACGTCCAAAATCTTGGCCATTGACACTAGCTGTAGAAGGAAAAATAAAGTGCAGGATGCAAAAAAATGCCATTTGTCCCAACAAGTCTCCTCATTCCTAACTTTGGCTGCATCTACACTGGTAAATTAAGTCGACTTAAGCTTGCTTAAGAAAAATAAAGTCGACTTTATTAAACCTGCTTTCTAGTAGACCTAAGGCTTACGTCAACTCCCTAGAGTCGACTTAAGCCAGTGTAGCTATGGGGTAGCCCTAAGTCAACTTAGGGCTGCCCCAGGGCTACACCAATGCCCTCCCTGATGGGGG
>ML685755.1:52482159-52521303 GCA_007922175.1 Pelusios castaneus
CCCCCTTTGCCCCATTGTACCTAGGTACAATGGGGCAAAGGCTGAGCCCCCTGGCATTGGGCAAGGGGTGCCCCCCCTGCCCCCGTGGACCTGCCCTAGGTCCCCCTAAGCCCCACAAAGTCGACCTAGGCGTCCAGTGTGGACGGTCTAGGTCGACTTTTTAAGTTCCCCTTTAAATCGACTTTATTTTTAAGTGAAGACACACTAAGTCAACTTAACTAAGTCGACTTACTTAGTTAAGTTGACTTAGTTAAGTCGACTTAAATTACCCAGTGTAGACATAGCCTTTGTTGCTGTGCAGTGATTCCTAGGTATCGTAATTCAAGTCTGGATGGCAGTTGGTTTGGTAATGATGGTACAACGCATACTCCCATGCAGAACTTCCAGTGCTTGACCATCATTTCTATACCTGGCACGGGCAGCGAGACTGGTATAGCATCAGGAAATGTCATCAGTAGGAAAGGGTCTATTCAGAGCCAGATTATGAGGCTTAAGTAAATTTACAATCTAGCACAGAGGCCAGGAAATCCTTTTTTTTTTTTTTTTTTTAAATTATTCTCTCAAGATAGGCCCTTTCCCCCTTATACAAACAGCAATGTCACACAGATGGAAAAGCATTAAAGGCATCTTCCCAGTAAACCCCCCCTCTCCCTTCCACCAAGGTCCTTTACAGTCAAATCTATTCAGAAAAGGAAATGTTTTAAGCTATCAATCAGATGGACATTTTGAAACGTAAAACTTTTCTGGGTTTGTATCCTGCCGTTCAGAAGGATTAGTGGGGATTAAAGCATCCCCTTACCCAGAGGACTTGCAATATTCTTAATAGTCTGGGAGGTACTTTTAAAATATAGGCTAATATAAAACATTGTTCTTTAACCTCTGCTTCGGACCTGCCCCAAGAGCCCATTTGGCATTAGGTTAATTAGCTTAGCTCAGGAACGCCCCATATACAGATATGCATTCCCCTGAAACAAATAAGAAAAAACCAGCCCTTTAAAATATTTGCCCAAAATAGAAGTGAAATAACTACTGTAGTAGGGTATATTTTTCCTTTAAAAATTACCAACGTAACAAACATAAAAAATGGCAGCTATGCCCTGGAAAATGACAATTTTAGAGTAGTTATAAATGAAAGGCAAAGCGCCATTAAAATTAAAGCAATGTTATTAAAAGATGTGTTAATTTTCAGTTAAATTTTCTGTAAAAGCCCAATTAGTTTAAAAGGGTTGACAGCATTAACTGCAGAACATAAGCTCTGGCAATTATGCTTTAAAAAATGGTTGAACAAACAGGAAAGCAGGATGAGAACATTTACACTCCAAAACAGCTGCACCAGAACATTTGTGCAGGCTAGGTGGCACTGCTCGCTCAGCTATCCATGTCAGAATTTGCTTCTCATTCACCCGTGTTGTAAGGCTTATGATGCATTTCCTTTTCTCATTACTCAGCACCCAGAAGGAGCCAGTGCATGTTCGTAAACTGGTATAATAATGTTAGCACAGCAGCCAGTGTGGGGTATAGTTAGCGGTAGCAGCAGAGAGGTGTTTGTCAGGTATGATTAGACAATTAACAAAAGGAATTCCCTTACTGTTACCAAAACGTGGCTTGTTGCATTTAGTGCTAAAACACCACCTTCCTAACAAAATGCATTGTGTGTTTCCGTCCTGTTATACCAAAAAAAGTGCACAAGATGTTTTAAAGGGGAAAAGGCAACACGCTGTGTTTATTATAGAAGAGAACAAAATTATAAACTAACTTATACCTACACAGGCACACACATTCATCCACGCGCCCAAACACAGCAGAAGATATTCCACAATTCATACAATTACCAGTGCTGATTGTGGCTTTAGTCCGTTGCTGGAGATCGTTGCTCGTGGCAGCTACCCGGCCAGGGAAGCTGAACAGGAAGAAGAGCGGAGTCTGTTGGGCACACACCGATGCTCCTTCTCTCAGGTGGTATGCAGAACTGTGTCCCCCCAAAACTTTGGAGTTTCACCCAGTCTTTATAGGTCACGCCGCTCCAGGGGCTCTGTGTGTCCATTGGTCACCAGGCAATTGCAGACGTGACTTACAGCTCGTTTCTTGATAGTTTGATTAACTTTATCCTTTTGTCTCTGGCGTGGATCCTTTTGTTTTTGGGGATGTGTTCACATTCTTCAGCCGTTGAAATGGACTTCGTATTCATCAGGACACGCTGGCAGTTTGGGACTGGTTCACACATACATACACCCTCCATCCACACCTTGCTCAGACAATGTAAACTATTCACTCTAGAAATAGTTTCACACAAGATAGGGTACATTGGTCAAAGATGGAGTTTAACATTTTCAAGATGGAGTTTTACATTACTTCAAATGTTATACTTTTCTTCAAATGCTGCAGAGACTGGGTAAAAAGGGTTGTCATACCTATTGCCTAAGAGTATATAGGCATAGATTTACACAGTAAGGCAAGCTGGGAGAGAGTGACTCAGACGAGAAAGGCTCCCAGCCAAGAGAACCCCAAGATCAGTGGTTTGAGTCCCATGCTCTTCAACAGCCACACACAGTGCAGGGTCCCCAATCCTGTTAACAACACAAGACATTATAAAACAATGTTGCAAATAGGGACCCATTATGAATATCAATTATCATGAACCAATTAAGGTTGTAGCAGGATTGACACAAGTTATGGATGAAAACAATTAATGGTGAAAGAAAGTTATAAAACTAATAAACCAATGATACGAGGATTGACACAAGTTATGAATGAAACCAATTAAGATGAGAGAAAGATATAAAGCTAATAAAGGATTGACACAGTTATGCAAACAGCAAAATCACCTGTATTTCCCTACACTTGCCTAACCCCTACAATCCCTGACATATTCAGGCTCTGTATCCTTCCACAGCATGAGTACAAGCTCACTCCCAAATTAATTTTTATTGATTTATTAGTCCAAAAGAACTGGACGTGAGTCAGGTCAGATTAGTTTTTTTTTAAAACACTTTGAGTCTGATCCTCTGAGCTGCAGTGTGTGTTCCACCGCCACAACGGAACGATTTCACAGAGCGTGTTGGTCTCATGGGAGGGGCAGCATGCAAGATTGGGTAGCATTCATAATCTTGCGAAATCCAGAAGGCACTCTCATTAACAGTGTATGTGCCATACCATAGACTCCCATTCACTTACTTAGGGTGTTTTCTGATTGGCTGCAGTACATGAGGAATCCATTCGCAAAGTCAAGAATATTTTCATTCAACCAGAGCAGCATGAACAAAAAGTGTCACTCATCCATCAGATTAAATGATCACATCCACATCAATCATGGTGGGAAACCCAAATTAAACTGTTGTTCCAAGATAAATGTTGTCTACGTTCCAACTATATGTCTTAGCTTTGCATTGATTGATATTTGTCTAGCAGTGGGAGACCATTCCCTTGTGACAGCATTCTGTGCCATTGACTGTGGGGGCTGAGTCCCCGCTGAGTTGGGTCAATTTTACACCACTGTAAAGCTAATGAATCCCATGGGATTCCACGTGGGCTCAGAATAAGGCCCATTAGCGCTTAATTTGACACATTTTTTGTTTGTATTAATGATTTCTTTGACAGTTGCACTATTTGATACCATTGCTTCTGGTACGTGGGTTAACCTGAGTGACGTGGTCTCAACCTTGTGTAGCTGGTCAAACATGTTTCGCCCTCTCCCCCATCCATGCCCAGGGTATTTTATCCTTTCCTCCAAAGTTAGTCAGTCCAGAGGACAATGAGGCCCGGTATAGAAAGCCTGGCTCTCATTTGTTCTCTACCCCACAGTACTGAAGCTGAGCCTTCACCAGTGTGGAGCTAATATCGCCTGTGTCTTACAAATGACTCTCTTGCTAATATAGCCAAGACCTATAGACCCCTTTTCTTGATTGTTGGTTTCTAGTTAATTGGAGATCCACTCCCCTTTTCAGCAGTTCTACCATCTAGGTAGTGCTTGTTGTGTAGCTTATGTGCTCCTTCCTAACTTTAGGAGTTTTCTTTAGCCATCATCATCATCTTCTTGATTAGACTAATTCTCCAATTTGTCAAGGTAACTGGAAGACCAGATTAGACGTCATAAAAATTGCAGCTGTCACCAAGATGAGAGGAGTTGGAGGCATTTTTAAGTACAGTGACCACTCTCTTAGACATGTTGTTAATGAAAATATTGAGTAGTATTAATTACATCCACAGCAGACCTCCCCCTCCCCCCATGTGACAGCAAACCCTTGATAATTACGTTTTGGTCTTTTAACAAGTTCTGCACCCACCATAAAGTCATTTCATCAGGCCCACATTTCCCTACCTTGCTTATGAAAATATCATGGAGGAGTATGTTAAAAACCTTATCAAACGCTATGGTATGTCCTGCTTCCCCCATTCACTTTATCAAAGAAGGAAAAGAGGTTGGTTTGGCATGGATTTTTCTTGACAAAGCTGTGCTAACTAACCCTTTTAGCCTCTAGCTGCTTACCAACTGATAGTTTAGTTTAATTAAAAACCCAAGGAGTCATGTGATAAATAAATTTGCCACAAGAGCATTTGTGGGAGTTTAATAATTGGCTCCAATGTCTTTCCAGGTAGGAAATTTAAACTGACTGACCTATAATTGTGCCAGTTTTAAAAGATTGGGACCTTACATGACCTTTAGGTGTTCTTGAAGAGCATTGCTCACAGTTCCAAGATAGCTTCAGCTAGATTCATAAGCACCCAAAGGTGCATTTCATCAGATCCTGCCAATTTAACTACATCTCATGAAGAAAAATAAGGAATAAATATATCGGGTTTTTTGACATCACTTTCCTTGGGCTTTCTCTTAATGTATTGTGCTTTATGTCCCTTGCTAGGTGTTTGTGCTTTTGCCTTTCAAATTTTGTCTCTCCATACTTGTGCTATTCTTTTGTAACCAGTCTTACCAATTTGTCCATTTTAAGTCATTATTGCACTCCTGATGGAGACATGTTGGCCTCATCCTTCCCCTCTGGATAGGTTGGCATTTAATAACAAACTGCTAACTCCCATCAACTCCTTTTTCCTCTTAGTTTTTCTGTCCGAGGACCTTAGCTACCAGTTCTCTGCGTTTGTTTGAACGTCAGACTTTTTGTCCTTATTCTGCTATTCTAATGCCTTCATGGTCACTTTCACCCAAATTGTCTTCAACATTCACATTTCCAACCAATTTCTCCCCAGCCAGAATCACGTCTAAAATGGCAGTCCTCTTGGATACGTCGTCCATCTTCTGAAGTACAAAGTTGTCCCAACCTATTCCAAGAACTCATTGGCCATTTTGTGTTTGGGCATATTTCTTTTTCAACAGATGTCTGGGTAGTTGAGGTTCACCCACAGCCACCATTGCTACCAGGTCTAGTTTGTTGGATATTTTTGGTGTTTGATTGAGAAATCCTTCATCCACCTCCTGTGCTGTTGATTTGGTCATGTATACTGACCCTTATCATGCTGTCATCCTTGTTTTTTCCCTCCCTTTGGTCTGCTTCTCACCTTCTTCTGGACCTCAGAACAAGTGTATGCATGCTTGATGTATAATGCAACACCTCCTCTTGCACTGTCCTTCTTGAACAAGCTATACTTGTATTCCAAACATAAACTTTGTGGGCATCACTTAGGTTTATAGAGCAAGTACATATGATAAGATTTATCATCGAGGCTTTCCCCCCACTATTCTTCTTTGCTTCTGATTACTCATAACCATACCCCCTTTAAAGTGAGCACAAAATATTCTTTTCTTTGTTTGTTGCATCCAGTCTTTAAACATTTACTTATTTTATGCCCCAACTCCCCATCGAGTCTTAAACAATTATTACTAGGATTTTGCAACATTCCTACTGTATGTATATCTGATGGATCAAAATTGCCTACAATTGTTTTTGTGTATGTAATTATTAAAGTGACAGTGCTGGATATTTTATTCCACTAGACTGGATTTTTCTTGTAATTTAGGCAACAAGTGTGTGTCTAAAACAGCAGAGGTCTTAAGTCATGAAAATAAACGTTTATAGCTCTGAGAACAACTCCCCCCCCCCCGCCCCCACAGTGGTCACATATGAACAATAAAGCAGATTACAAGAAATGACGACAGTAATGAGGATGACACATTCATCTGCAAGCTAGCTCCACTCTCTGACTGTGTGCCTCTGTTTCCCCATCTCTGAAATGTAGATAGTGCTGATTACAAATACAGGGATGCATCACTGAGACTGATGGGTGAAAAGTACAATTGGAGGTTGAAGTATTAAATGGCCATCTGGTCAAATTGGCAAATAGTTTTTATAGGATTTTATTTCAATGGTAGACAAATTCCAGTAAGGCCCAAGATATAGACATATATATGAACCTTTTTCCTCCTCATCTGCTTTGGTGACCAGGTCTTCTAAAAACACTAGCTATCACTAGGATTCGAAGTAATGGCTGATTTGTGGTCATGTTTTTGTGTATTCGCTCTTTAAACAGTGTTCAGTACACATTGTGTACTTTGGGTATCTTTGAACTAGAGCAGTATACTTTTACATGAACTTGAATGTCATGCATCTGGCATTTAATTCATATTTAAAATGCCCAGTGTTTGCCTGACAGACCAGCACTGCTACAGATGCTAGCAAAATGTCAGTGTGGAGTAAGTCTTCTCTAATAAACCACACTTATCCTATACCCTAGAGTTTTTTAAAAGGACCACCAGGATCCCAAACTCATCATACATTTATCTGGAATGAACTCAAAATGTTTAATTGATACGTGCTTATGTCTGAACACTGTCAAGTCTCGTAATAAGATGTTTAGTACAATACATCGGTTAGACTGCTAGAGTCCAGCCACAGTAATAAGTAATGACATTTGCAGCACAAAGGCAGCTCCCCAATGAATTGGTGACAAGTATAAAAAGGCAATCTAGCTCGTGTAAGCTTTAAATGTGGTCTGAATTTTACAATTACATGTCCTAAAGCCTGTTATTAGACGTGAAGGCTACGAGAAGGAAAGCAGTCATTGCATCACTACTAACACCAATTATAGGAAACATAAATCATTCAAATTTTTGTTCTTTAATAAAAATCAGCCTGAATTGGTGTTTAAAAGGAAGGATCGAGTGTAGGAGCCTAATGGGATAGAAGAAAATAGAGTAATTGGAGGCTGCTGTCTTTTCATTTTCTATGTAAAATTATTTGAAGAGACAGCCAAGAACTTTAAACAGCAGAAACCCAGAAAAGTTGTAATTTGGATGTCTTCAGTTGTGACTTTAATGGTGTTTGCTTAAAGAGCTTTCTTTTATCTCTGCAGACATACTTCAATGACAATATTCTCACACTGATACGGACGTTGGTAACAGGAGGAGCCACACCAGAGCTGGAAGCACTGATTGCTGAGGAGAATGCATTGAGAGGAGGCTACAGCACGCCCCAGACACTTGCAAACAGGGACAGGTGTCGAGTTGCTCAGCTGGCTTTGTATGACGGCCCATTTGCAGACCTAGGGGTAAGATGATAAAAGAAAAGTAAAATCAAGGCAGCCATTCTGTAACTATTTCATTTTCTGTTGGTTTTTTTTTTTAAAGGGTTCCAAAACAATAAACATGGCATTCCTCTTTTTTAATTTCTCTCCTCTCCGTGCGCCACCTCTTCCCCCAGAGCCATGGAGTCCACTTGAAAACTTGGGAAGATCTGGAGATACATTGCGGTTCCTAGTACCAAACGGCCCCTACCCTGATTACGAAACTAAGCTCCATTGGCTATGTGACTTGAAACCAGAAACGGCAATGTAAAAGAAACAGTTTCTGTAACAAGTTCTTCAGGTCCTCCAAATCTACTCATCTAAATTTTTAAGAAAGACATTAATTGCTTCCATGAGCCAGTCCCATTAAAAAAAAAAAAAAACCAAACCCAGAGTTCTCTGCAGTGTGGAAAGGAATGGGGGAGACAGTTTGGATAAAACAATCTCTGATCTCAAACCCTCTTTCTAAAGGTGAGCTAAAGAAGAATCTTTGTAGCACTTTGATAGGTTGTTAGCATATATTTTTCTTTGTACCCTGAACTTCCTGGTATTTGTTAAGATTGTAAGCATAAGCCCGAATATACAGTGAGGAAGATTATATTGTGGTGTTTCCAGCCTGACCAAAATACATACATGCTCAAAATTACACGATAACCTCTTTTTATGTGTATGGATGTTTATTGAAATTTAGAACTGCTTTATTTTTAGATACTGGGGTAGTAAACTCAGAAAAGACATTTATTTGAATCAAACCAAATTGCCATAACTTGTGAATCCTGCTCATGCTTTTCCAAAGCATCCATTTAATCTTTCATGCATTATGGGGTTTGCCCTCTTATATAATTAAGCACAGATTATCATGGAACACAATACTCCATTCTCCATTTTTCATGACCAGAACTGGTAAATGTAATCTTTAGGCATTGGACAGGATACAAAATTACACATATACGAACAGCCCATTTACTGCAAAAGTTTAAAAATCTTCCTTCACTCTTAGTTTTACATGATCATTTTGATAGATTAACATTTAGGCAAATAAAACAGATCCTTAAATTTCGTTACTCAGGATTAACAGCATTTGCCTTCCTAAGTGTTGATTCTTGGGTAATTCATTTCTGCCTACCTTGTTCTTGTTAACCTCTGAGGAAAGGAAAAGAAGCAGTGGGTGTAAATTGAAGCAAGGGTAGTTTAGGTTGAACATTAGGAAAAACTTCCTAACTGCCAGGGTAGTTAAGGACTGGAATCCCTGTCATTGGAGATTTTTAAGAGCCAGTTAGACGAACGCCTGTACGTGACAGTGTAGATAATATTTTGTCCTGCCTTGACTGCAGGGGACTGGAGTAGGAGACCTATCAAAGTCTCTTCCAGACTCCAGTCTTACACAGCTATGATTTAAGAATCAAATGTTGGAAAATGGAGACCAAACCTTAGACCAAATGCTTCAGCATTCAGCTAAAATTGGCCATAAATTAAGTAACCTAGAGACAGAACTTAGATTATTTTCAACTACTAGGGACCATCTTTCACTCAGTAACGACAGATATTATTGCAGCTCCAGGTCCATGTTAAGCTAAAACATTTCCAGAAGTGTTACACTGGATAAAGAACAGTTGTTAGAAGGGATATAACTGCTGAAACTTCAGAACATTAAACAAACACTAAAGGAGAGATGAAGAATTTGTACTGTGGTCAAAGGATTCCATCATTATTCTCCTTACACCACCCTGGGAAGCCCCAGAGAGAGGTGATTGGAGGATCTGGATACTGGTCTGACACAATTGATATGTTGTTCCTTTATGCTGTAACTACCAAACCTATCTAGTTGACAAATTTGAATGAATTCGACATCGTAACAGACAATACTCAAATTTTACCAAGCCTGCAGACCATGAAATAGTTTTAATATGAGTTTTTAGCTGCATCCAATATTGTGTCATGTGCTACAGTAGAATTATGGATTGTATAGGGATGTCACTGTATGCTATTATAAACAAAGTCTGCATTCATAGGAGAGTTGAGTTCTGTTCCACTTTTTCTACAGATGTGAGTCCTTCAGCAATCAGTGAACTCATCTGTGGAATGGGTATACCAATGCCTTAACTCACCCTACCTGCATTAGCAGTGTATTAGATTTCTAACTCAAGACACCAGTAAAACATTGAGTTGGAAGCTCTCTTGTTTACCCTGCTTCCAGCGAAAGAGCCCTTATCTAGCACATATCACTCATAGTTGTTAAAGTGTAGCAAAGCAAACTGCAAAGAATTAATACCATTTTGGTACTGAGCCCAAACTGCAGCCAGAGTGCATTAGTGGCACTAAGCCAGTATCCAGTAGCTGAAATCTGACCCATCATGGCTAAAAACAAATGTTCTATCTAACCAAGTGAAGATTAATGGTTAGTCATCCCTTGAAAATTCTACTAATTTCATAAATAATCCAAGGAATTATGATGATGAGTGATGAGTTATTGGAGGCAACTGATTCAGTATTTTGAACCAGAACTCCTGGGAAATGTTCCTTCTTCCTCTCCATCAGCTACAACGTATGCTTTTTGCAAGGTTCTAAAATGTCACCACTTGGGTACAATGATAGAGATGACACAGCATGCATACGCCCCAAAGTGGAGCACACAAAATTAAGAATGCGTGCTTTGGGTTTTTTTTAACATGTACTCATCATTTTGTTGCAATCAGGGAGTGACTCCGATTTTAACTGGAGGTGGTCAGCTTTGGGGATAGAGACTAGATGTTCTACCATTTGAGAGAAACACAGGCTCAAGTTTGCCATCTTTCCATGTGATAAAAATCACTGGGAAATAACATCCTCTCCCCACCCCACCCACCCACCCAACACACACACACACACACACACACACAGAGTGTTTCCTCATCTGTGACTGACAGGTAAACCACAGATTGTGATTCAGTGCTAAAGGGACAAGGTGTGAAGCAGACTGAACATATCTCTCCCCTCTCCCCAATTTTGTCTTTTAGGATGGTGGTTGTTATGGCGATCTGTTTTGTAAAGCACTGAAAACATACAATATGCTTTGCTTTGGAATTTATCGATTGCGGGATGCACATCTAAGTACACCTAGCCAGTGCACTAAACGGTATGTCTAGAATTTATTTTGTTTGCTTATTGTGCCTCATAGTTCCTGCTGCGGACAATCCAGATGCATTTTACTGGGTACAAATAATGATTGGTTGGGGATGATGAGAACAGTTTAAACACTTTCTGTACCATGACTACCTCTTCCAATTCTTTGGTGAGTCTTAGAGATAGTGGAACACTAACCAATTAAAGCCATATCACCCAACATTTTTGTCAATTTAAGAAAAAAATTTTAAAAAAAATAAAGTGGTGATGTAGCTGGGGCAGTTCCAGTGACAAGGCAGGGCAGGTAATAGCTTTTAGTGGTCCAACTTTTGAGTACGTCTAATGAAAAGGTATTTTAAACGCTCGGAAAGCGCCATCCATTTAATTCCACCCTTACTTAGTCTGGTTTCTGATAACCCAAGATATTCTGCTCACACTCCGAAGGGAAAGCAGCCTTACTATTTGCTAAGCTTAATTAGCAGTAAATCGGTGTAATTAATGTAGTCCTGATGGTGTGCTAACCTGGGGTTTTTTTAATTATAAATTTAATCTTTTCTGTGCTTGCTTAGACAATAGTAGCCACATATTTTCTCTGTGATGGGGTTCAGACTGTGAGATGCACAGTTCTTGGAACAATAGCATAGCTGACACGCTAAGTAAAGCCCCACTCTCAGTCTGTTTCCTATTCTAAATGACATGCCATATTTTGATTCAACGGCAATGTTTCCACAATGGGAGCAGGAGCTGGGACAATGTATAGATTGGAAAAGACCAAATTCACTTAGTGGCCTACGTTTGTTTCTATCAGTCTTCTAAGTAGCCATCAATGAGAGGAGGGTCTTACTTTAGTTGAAAATAGCCACATCACACAAACCCCACCATAACTGGCCCTAATCTGCCCATTCATTACTGTTACAGATGTGCAGAAAGATTCACAACTGAATGGGTATGGTAAATAAGCAACCTTATCACCCCCCACGTAGTATATCACAAATGCTATCTTGGAGGAACCGAGTAGCACAATGCAGTGAGATTTTAGATTGTCACTTTACTTGCTGTATGGATTGATAGCTATGCTTTGGAGAACGAAGGTGCTTCAGTCTGTCTCCAACACTGCCAGACCAGATCACTTATAATTACCAAATTCAGCTGAAAAAGAATTGTAGGGCCAAATTATGGCATTCTTGATCAGTTTTTGAAGATTTCGTATTTAAACATTTCAATAAGCATTTTATGCGAGCAAGTTACTGGCAGAGTTGTGGACTGAGGAAGGAAGGAAAGAAAAAACATAATTGTCTTGCTTTTATAAATGCACCTAGAGGGTCAGTGTGGGAAGCATCTTAACAGTGTTTAACCTTACTGTAGTGCTTACAATGCATGTACACATTCCTGATAAAAGAACATCTTTTCCTTGCTCTAGTGCTCCTTAAATGGACCACACCTGTAATGGCCTCACTTCAATAATTATTTCAATTTTTTGCTGGTGCGTTTCTGCTGGGTCTTGAAGTGACTTTGTATCATGCAATCAATCACCAGGGTGGGGGAATGAATTCTGAAAGTGAGGGGCCCTTCTGGAGAACTTATGGCACAAAATTCCTCACTGATTGTGGTGGTCTGACACAAGGAGAGAGGTAGTCTCTGAGCTAAGTCATACAAGCTAAATATGTATGCACAACGGAAGGGTGCAAAATTTCTGATAAATGTTGCTAGAAGAGATTTTAACGCAACTTCTAAATCCACTTTTATCTTTTCCAGCTATGTGATCACAAATCCACCCTATGAGTTTGAGCTTGTGCCGACAGACTTGATCTTCTGTTTGATGCAATTTGACCACAACGCTGGTCAATCCCGGGCCAGTCTCTCTCATTCCTCCCACTCTTCCTACTCATCCAGTAAAAAGAGCTCATCGGTTCACTCTATCCCATCAACAGCAAACCGACAGAACCGCACCAAGACCAGGGATTCCCGGGAAAAACAGAAGTATGTGCAGGAAGATAGACTTTGATATGTGTACAGTATATGAAACTTGCACCTGCCACCCATTCCTCCCCATTGATGTTTCCCTGTTTCCTGTGGAATTCTCCTCCCCCCTCCTTTTTTGTACACATATTTTACATATCTATAACAGAGTGCATGTGATTGTCATTTTTATTTCACCACCATAAAACCCTTAAGCACAACAGCAACAAAGCAGACGGACCAAAAGTTATTTATGATGCTAGAGGGGAAAAAAACCTAAACCCATAGGCATACCAAAACCATAAATAACTCACCATAGCAACTACTCTACATATCAGAAGAATGTGTTTAGCATGAACACTTGTTCTTGATGTCAGAGTCACACAAAGAAAGTTATTTAATGAAGAAGTGTTGATGTTTTGGGGTTTTGTTGAAACATACACAAGAAGTTAGTACATTTATTTGAAGCTTAGAAGGCTTACCCATTGGAAGAAAAAAAACCACTCTATTGATTGTTTCACTCTCAAAGCCGAAATAGCATAAGGCTTTCACCCTTTATATAGATTATTAAGCACCTGCTCTGTACCAAAATACCATCAGAGACTTTTCTGCTTACATTAGGATTTTCTTTAAAATACAGTCCTTTCAGAGCGAATGTTCCTTCCCCTTCACTCTGATATTTTTCCAGGCATGGAGTTGTAAACCTAATTTTTAAAAGTGTCTAATTGCATATTAAATTATTAGTCTTTCTATTTATATTGCCACGCAAGTAGCTATATTTTCTTTTGACATTTGGGATGCAAAGCCATATGTATCATAAATGTTGGATGTAAGTCATTAAAAACTGCCTTTCCAGGACTTTTACATCTTCAAAAAGGTGCCTAATTCACCTTATGTACAGAATAAAGTAATGTTCAGAAAAGAGAAAGTATTTTTCCATGTTTAAGTATCAAAACCATCCCCTGTCTGTCTTCAGGGGACTTTGTTTCCTCCCACTGGTAGTTCAACTTTCTCAAGTTTGATATAAACCCTCCATTAAACATCCTAACGAATAGGAGTAAAGGCTGAGGTGTGGTTTGTGAAGGGAGCATGCCTACAATCTTGAGGAGATGGACAGGGGAGAAAGAGCTTCTGTATGGGTCTTCCACATACATAAGAAGCTGCAAAAGATGTGTAATGGACCATGTCCCCCTTGTGTTCCCAAACCCAGTGGCTATTCACAGACTAGAGTAGGAAGGGTGCTGTGTGTTAGGCTGCTCCTACCCAAACTATTGGTACGGGAGGAGTACTGTAACACTTGCACTGCAAATTCTGGCAAGTGCAGGGATTTCATACCAATATTTCGGTTAGCTAAGCTAAAGTTTTGGCAGAGAACTATATACCGTAAAGAAGGGATGCTAGGATAGAAAGCCACCAAAATGTATTTTTCAAACCTGTTTCAAGTGCCGGGGATGCCATAAAATCATGCCACGTCCTACCACTTCATTTGTGACTGGCTGCTGTATCTAGAAGACATGCAAAGCAGGCAGAGGAGCTGCCACCCAGCAAGAGGTGTTTTTATGGTAGTGCTCTTTTCTCCTCTCCCCCCCCCACCCCCCCAAGCATGGTAACTTCGGAGCTTTGCTTGCTGTGTGAATTGACAATAAAGTCAAGCACTTTTACTGACAAAACCTGGTACAGTACAGGGCATCTGTGCAGAGTTAAGCCTAACAATTGGAATGAGACATTATTGTGTGTGTAATCAAATGCAGCTGTAAGTCCTATGAGTGGAAGATGTTGCAAATTATGTTTGTCCCCATCCCAAAATGCTCTCTTCCGAAGACAAATTCAGGTATTCTTTGAAACCAGTTCAGTTATGAAGTTTTGCCCTCCAAAGATTCATAAGTCCAAGGCTGTGCCAGTGAAAGTGCTCAACAGGAACGTTGACAGTTTAAAGGCATTGTAAAACTTACATAGCTTACTTCTCTTTCTAAAGTGCAACAAGGATGAATAGAATTGGCCAAGGTATGACAATTAATGGTTTTGCATGACCTAGCAACTGCTGTGGGTTTCCTTCTATAACGTTGTCCTTGTGAAAACTTGTGAAATTAAAAAAAAGTGACAAACTTTATTAAGTTATTGGTTTATTTTTTTAACTGTTTTGCTTTATTTTTCCCCAAATCAAAAGTAAAACTGGCTGCTGCTGCTGCTGTTGCTCAACCCTATTTTATTTTATCTTCTCATCTGCTTACCCTTTAATTGCACATGTCCTCTCCTATCCATTTATAATGTTTCCCCAGTGCAGACCACATTTCAACTTCCCCATCTCCCTTCCACTTCATTCCTCAACCCTTTAATCAAGTATGTTCGTGAACATCTTTATGTTTACATGAGTAATAGTGACTGAGTTTATTACACACTTTTAGCAGCTTTCCCACCTAACAACATGCATTTCTGTGAACATTTCATCCCATTTCCCTTTGAATAGGGAGTTAATATGGAAGCAGTTGTCACATACCTTAGATTTCAATGCATGCACAATTATGCAAATACTCTTTTTCAGAAATGCTCATTACTGTCGTAGGCAGAAAATGATAGAGCGGTAGAGAACCAATTTGTCCACTTTGGGCACAGAGCAGAAACTGAGACACTGAATAGGAGCTCCAATCCTGAACTCCATGGCCATACTAAGGACTCACTGCTTCTACATGGGAGCTTTGTTTGAGGCAGGAGGAATGAATAAGGACTTGAGGATTGGGCCAAATATATTTTTATTACTGTCAGTATAGAAGCAGATTGAATCCTATATAGGCAGTGATGAGGCTGTTTTTACAGTGGACATACTGCGTAGTGGAGGCTGTTTTCCTTGTATGTGACAAATAGAGGAGTGGTTAAGCCAACTTCAGGCTCTAGCCTCAAAATATTTTACAGCGTTTTTAATAACACTGGAGAAATTTTCCATCACACCAATGCTACCTGAAGTCAAGTGCTGCTGTCACCCCATTTTCTAAGTGCCATTCCTGCTCAATTCATTGCTTAGCTTTACAAATATGAGACCAAATTCATCACTGGTTTCAGCTGAATTGGGGCAGCACTGAATGAATTTGGCCCATAGGATCACTGCCTAGACATAAAAACGTGTGGGTTAAAGTTCTGCTCCACCCCAAAGGTGAAAAAATTGAACAAAGGGTAGAGAGCTGCAATGTTTGGTCTGTGAAACTCATGCTGGCTGTAAGACAACCTTTGGTTAAAGAATACGCCGGCAGAGGAAAAGCCAGCAGGAGTTGTATCCCTATAGGAACAATTAAGTCACACTGTCAGGTTTCTATGGTAACAGGCTTTTACCAGGTTCAGATACTGAGCTTGTTTAGGGGCTTTCTGTAGTGTTTGCTGAACTCTCTCTTTTCCCCATAACACTTTAGGCACATACTATCACCAAAGTGCCCCGTCCATCAAACCTTACAAACGCGGAGACGACTTTTCTGGCTTGCCCTACTACACTACTAACTGGAGTCTGAGGAAACTGTCTCATGCTAAGGAAAAAGTAATGATTAGGTACCGATGCGTGCCCATCACGCTGACAGACGAAGGGTCATGCTCCGAACCCTGGCTCGACAGCTACTGAAATAAGGAGGTGCAACCTGGCCTTCCCTGTGAACGCCAAACTCCCATTGAGACCACGAAGAATTACGCTTCTCAGCCCCAAAGCACAATGCCTTCTCCCAAACACTTCTTGAAAAACAGAACTCTCGTGTGTATGCATAAACTGACAGCAAGTTTGGCTCATCAATTCAAGTCCCGCACATGTCAAACCGTGTAATATATTTACAAGGAGAGCTGCATTAGAACCAGTCAAAGAAACTCACAAATAATGAGAGCAGTTTCAGCTAGCTGCAATTGATTATCATAAAATACTCCCCTGCCAAACTAACAACCCTGGGTAGGTGGTGGAACTTCTAATACTTCCTCTTTAGGAAGCAATTGCATGTGAAATTTTTTTCCAAAAACCACACTTTAATTTTAAATAGGCTGCCTAGATTGTTATCTGGTTGCTTTTTTTTTTTCCCCCTGCATCTGAAAAGAAAATATTTTGCCTTAAAACATTAGCTCCAACCTACAGCTTGCAACAAGCATGTGCGCTGAATGACTCCCTATAGATATACAGCATCATCCTTACCTGTCCTCTGGGGATGGGCTTTTAAAGGTATGATCATGGCTTTAGCGACTAGCATTTCCACAGCATCATTTCCAGTCCATGTCACTACATGCTAACTAGACATGGGTGAGCCCTGCGTGGATCAATTCATGTCAACCACATTTTTCAGGGTCAGTTTGAGGCAGCTGGCATCAGTTCTGCACCTGCAGGCTCATTTAGGGCGGTGGGGGTTGGATCTCAAGCCTCTAGAGAAACCAAATGCTAATGCCCACAACCCCCACCTTTGGAGGCTACAAGGTGTAGATTAATGGTCTCACCCGCCCTTGGGGCTGGTGATGGTTGCCATGGGAGAGTGATACTGGCTGGAGACTGGTAGGGCCTGTGCGGAAAGAAGCAGGAAGAGCCTCAAGGTTAGAACATAGAGAGTCTGCGTAATAAACATTCTGACAAAGTCCGTATTTTCCGGCTATTGTGCCAGGCAATCTGGGCCCACTGGCCATGAGCCCCCCCCAATATTCCAGGGTGGCCAGCAAGACAGAGTTCATACACAGCTGACGAGGATTGGGCTTGGATTTGAGGGGCCCCTTAAGCAGCCACCCAGCAATAGAGCCTGCAGCGAGGGGAGTGACTAGTCTGCTCCACCGCAGAGACTGCACAGTGGGCCAGCAGCCATTGTTAGGACCATACATGGGTCAGCCCATTGTACCCTCCCCTGAAGCCAAACAGAAATGTTGAGGAGTCCATGGCTTGGGGGGGGGAGGACGGGATTAGTGGGGGAGGGCTGGGGCACAAGCTATGGCTATCATAACTGCAGGTCTCCTATATGGCCTGGTGAGGCTGCGGTATCCATATAAGACTGTCATGATTTGCATAGACCTTTCTGAAAGTAGAATGTCTAGAAGTGTTTGCACGGGCCCTCAAATCCACTCCAGTCAAGTCTTAGGTTCGTGGCTCAGTGTAACCTGCAGCCTGGGCTTGCAAAACTCTGATAAACCATAGCTTTGAACTTTTTCACATAGCTTGGAAGTGGTGACCCTTCTTCCCACACAGCCGGCCTCTCTCCTCCATATTACTCCCCAGCACCTACAAACAGGACCAGTAATCTGCCAGTCCTGAAGCCCACAAGAAGCTAGAGTAGTGCCCAGCTCGGGATAGGAGGCCGCTGGAGCATGCCCCATGGAGACTTATCGTCACTAGCTCCAAACCCAAAGCAAACATTCAGCAATCTCTTCGCTTCCAACCCCACAAAACAAAGCTGCAACGCTCAGCTCCCCAACCTCATTGTGAAGCAAAGTCAGCAGCACGTTATTGGTTTGGCAGACACTTTGAGTGAGACAGTTTCACGACAACAACTGACTCTGCCATACCACTTCTTAGAGCTGGGCGGCCACTCTTTCAAGGCTTGCCATAATGACTGCCCACAGTGCATCTAAGTGTCTTTCACTGGAGGACAAAAATCAGGGGATTTTTTTTTTAAAACTGGCTCCCCTACCCCTTTCAAGCTACAAAATTTACTGAAATTACCACATCCCCTCCCCCTACACCATATTCTATGACACCAGCTATGAGCCAGGGTGCTAATCTGCTGTGTTGC
The DNA here is from genome assembly GCA_007922175.1 of Pelusios castaneus. Taxonomy (NCBI): domain Eukaryota; kingdom Metazoa; phylum Chordata; order Testudines; family Pelomedusidae; genus Pelusios; species Pelusios castaneus. The sequence goes on from ML685755.1 coordinate 52,500,462, forward strand.
ACAGTACAGTCTCACTGCATTTTTCTTTCAGATTGATTGTGCTTCCTAGACACACCTGTTAAATAAAAACCTGACCACTGAAAATTCCTTTCACACAGGCAAATACATATATACATCTGCCAGGTGACAGTCACATTCAGTGACCTCACGCTAATAAAACTCATTTCCCCCACAAAAGACACTCAACTATAACAAAACTTGGACTCTCGCAAGGGAGGGCTAAATGAATGTTGTGAGACAACAGACCTGTTTTGAACAGCAATCCATAATTAAGATAAAAACGTGTTTTTGTTTGAGAAAGTAATTACTTTTTTTTTTAAATGGATATGCAGTTTCCAGTGTACTTTTACCCTACTAGGCTGTGCAAAAGGCCATAATTGCTCATGTGTCCAAAATAAGTCTACCCGAGGCAGAAAGAAATCCCACCTGCCACCCTGCCCTAGTATGTGTATTAGGGAAATTGAAAGACTCAGTACTACAGGCTGTCAGACTAATAACAGTTGCCATAAAAACAACTCATTGGCCCACGTAAACGCAATGAATGTCTATTTGAATGGATGAACACTTATATGACCCAACAGCTGACCACTTCAGATTTAACCTTCAACACACACTATGTGATACGCAACATCCCCATTTGGCACTGAGTGACATGGAAGATTAAATTCACTTGGCCAAGGTCATGCAGGTGAGACGTGAGCTCAGCAAGTCAGAGCCTGTATGTTAACCACTAACCTATCCTACCTCCCCACATTTGTTTACCCGCTCTTCAAGTCAGTGCCAGAGGCACTACAAAATACAATGAGAAAGCTTGCTCTTCTGAACTTGCCAGCCCAGCTGAGCAGAGCCAGGGGTTCAGCTAGCTTTGGCTCAGATGACTAGGTGCTTTATCTGCCCCAAATACAATGGCTGTCACCAGCTCTATCTTCCAAATAAAGGAAAGAGGAAAAGAGCCCTTTTGTCTTCACTAGGACTGCTCATGGGCTTAGTTGGGGCCTCGCTGAACGGAGGCTTTGCCACACATTTTGGACTCTTTAAACTCTTATTATCCTGCTTCTGCCTATTAGAGCCTTTACAAACTACTATTAATATTATTTCCATGATGTGGGCTTGTCGCCCTTTTAAAAACCTAGCATGTCATAGCAGAGGCAAAGCCCACCTGTTTCACGCTATAAGCCATTAGTTAGCCCGTTTAGTAGAGACTCACCAATGCAGGGTGCTTTAAACAGGACCTATACAATCAGTCCCTTCCGCAAGGATCTCACTTGAACATTTGTCTGTCTCTCATATTTGTCTAAGTGCCCTATTCCTGGTGGAGAATTCAATTCGAAAACTTCTGGAAGGAGAGGGTTTTATGGGTGAATTTAAGGATAGGCAGAGCATGGCATTTAGGAAGAGCAGCAGGCTGTTGCAAGCATTGAAAGAGGCCATGAAGCCCAGAGTGAGGGAAATCAAAGGAAAGAGGGTGTAGGATGTGATGGGAGCAGAATAGCGGAGGCCTGAAGGTAAAGATGAGGAGGGAGCTTGAACCTGGTTTTGAAGGAGAGAAAAGGGGGCTTTCACGGTGGTTCGGCCATAGTGTGGTCAAAGAAGGAAGGTGATAAGAGCTGCTGAGACAGAAAAGGTAAGGCGTGAGGATGCCAAGATGGAATGAGTCCCAGCATTTCTAACAAGAGATGCCCTGCAAGGACAAAGGTTTCAGGATTAAGGAGTGAAGGCATTAAAAACCAAAAGAAATGTACAACTACTTTTCTATATAGTGAATTGACAGTGCTTGTACGTTTAAAGGTCAACATTCATTGTATTATGAAGACTAATATATTAGCAATTACCTAATGTAGCTGTTGCAAATTTCAAGGAAAGCAGGGTAGATGGAAAAGCTTTTCATCTGCTTGTGGAAGGCAAGAGCACGTGGTGTGAAGGATGAGGATGGACTAACACAATTTCCTTCTTTCGACACTAGCAGACTGAAATTACAAAGAACTTGGTGAAAGTTAACAAAGTGTGTGCAGTAGTATGCACAAAAAAAAAGAGAGAGACAAAAGTTAACAATGCTCAACTTGCCTCAAAATCATTTTAAACACAAACCATTTGAACACTGTTAGTTTGAAATTGTTTATGTGATCTTGCAAGGCTTTTAAAACATGATAACCACCACACTTGACACTTCTCTGAAAAGTTAGTTTAATCGCAGATCACATAAAATTGGTTTCCACAAATGCATAATGGTTCATGTGTCACACTTGAAAATAATTTCAGCCCCATTTAAAAAACCATTTAGTTCATGTGTACACATTCCCAGATTTCTTTCCTACACCCTTTCGTAGACCAGCCCCCAACAAGCTTTCCCTTATAGTCTCATTAATAATTCAAATGTTCTGATGACTTTAAAAGATCTATGGAATTGAAGGGTTTTTTTTTAAAAAAAAAAATACTGCTTGACAAAAAGATAAATGAATGTAGAAAGAAGCGGTAGGAGTCTGGCAAGCTGTAGATCATTTCAGAACAGATTGTAACTTTATCATTCTGTCAGGAAGAATAATTTAAAGCACTTAATCAGTTAGCTTCACTGTGCAGGATGTAACATTATGAATTCCTATCATTCAATCTGTTCAAATCAAAGGGAACTTAATTATCATGGGTAAGGGAGGGGGGAAAGGGTGACTGAATATTGTTCAGACGCAGACAACTTTACTAGGGGAGGGAATACGCACGCTGACCTCCAATGTGTATGGCCTTTTAAATGGATCCAAGGAAATGACCATCATGACTTAGAACGACAGGAGAAAACAATAGAGAAGCCTTGACTTACCTACAATGGCAGGCCATTAATAATTAGTTTTATCATTTTTTTGCTTGAAATTAAAAAGTTCTAAAAGAATAAACACAAGCATCATATTCACTAGAATAAAAAACCCAAACATATAGTACTTGCCAAAATTTTCAGATATGGATGTCTAATGATAGTTATCCAAAAGCTAGCTCCACTGGGCATGGCGAGCTCTGGTTGCTCAGCACGTTCAGAACTCTCTCCAGCTATTTAGGTGTCTAAAAGAAGAACAGGAATGTTAAAGCGCTCAAGAGAGGAGGCAAAACCCGTGCTATTCAAATAGAACAGCACGAAGAAATAAGGACATTTTCAAACACAGATGGCTAAATTTAAACAGCCCCAACGAACGGTCCAGTCTGGGCTGCATTGCCATGATGAGCAAAGTGTTAATTTGTATAACACACTCTACATGTATGTAAGCACACTATCAATACAAGAAACAGGACTACAGAAACACCACACAAATATGCCATGGCTACAGAATGCCATCCCTATGGCCAAGCCGCTCATTTATCTCAGGAAGAAAAAAAAGAAAAAAGAATTGGGTGAGGAGAAAAGCATGCTTTCGGTGGAAAGGTTTTTCGCCTTCCTCTGTAGCACAGGGCATGGTTCACCTGCCGGTGAATTCTCTGTATCTTAAAGTCCTTAAATCATGATTTAAGGAGGTAAATAACGCAGTCATAGGTTGCTGGAGTGGGTGAGGTCTTGAGGCCTGCATTTTGCAGGAGGTCAGACTAGATGATCATACTGGTCCCTTCTGACCTTTGAGTCTATAAAAGGCTGGCTTCGTTACTTGTGAAGAAGTATCACACAAAAAAATGCTTCCCTGTAATTGAGATGTAACAGTAGCTGCTCTGATCTACAAACAATTTAAGGGGAAAATTTATTAAAATTCCTATGCGAGAAAAACCTAAATATAACTATGGGTGAACAGTGCTAAACAATTTTTAAAATGGCTGAACATAGCTGGCCAGTGCAAGGGTGAGATGTACTTATGCAAGTAGATAGCAAACTGAACTGTTTGAGGGAATGGGGAGGCCCAAACTTGAGCTGTAAAATTGTTACTGTGGTCACACAAACGGACACTGACCATGGAGAAACAAGAGGGAACGCCTCCCCATTTCTCTTCCCGCTCTTTGCCTATCAGTCACCCTTCTTCATCTGCCATGCTACCATCCATTCAGACTATCCATACAATCCATTCAGACTAATGTAATGTGGCGTCTGGCATCTGATCCATTCATCTGAACCATCTGTACCTGTATATAATGGGACAGTTCCTCAGCACTCAAGCAGCCAGGAGGATAGTACAAAAATATTGGCCATTACAGCAAGGCACATAGCTACCCCCTGCTTTGAACCTCTTTGTACTCTAGTGTCAAACCCTAAGGCAGGATCTGAGATGTTTCCCACATCACTATCATTGGCTTTCAGGTTCCTCTAGCTCTGCATTGCTGGAAACAGAAGTGCAAGAAATCTGTGTTGAGTCACTTGTGCAGACCATAAGGTCCAAATGGTTCAGAGAAATTTGAATGTTCAGGTCCTTAAGGGACCCAAACAAAACCTCCCAAACCTCAGCAGACTATCCCAGCACTAACTGCCTCATGCTCCCAGCTTGTAGCTTCATCCTTTTATTTTTGCCAACAGAATAGCACAGCACTTCCTATGAATATGTTAAAAATCTCAAACAACTCAGCAAGCTGCCAGTTTTCTTTAACCCCTCACTATCAACCCCACAATAAGAAGTGTTTTCAGGTGTATTAATCTTCTGTACTCTCCTGCTAGCAATTAGTCAATGTTACCCTTTATCGATTGCCTTTTCTCTATGAACTTTACTGACTGCTTTTTGCACTGCACTAATTAAACTTCTCATTTTCCCTCCTTATTCTGTCTCTACCCATTTTGCTCTTTAGCAGAAAAGAAATGGTTTACAGATGAGCCGGATAATGCCTATCCCAGAAACATTCAAATCAAGCCCATGAGCACTCACATGGCCAATCAGATCAATCAGTATAAATCTACAAGCAGCTTGATACCACCAATCAGAGAAGTTGAAGATGAATGTTGACTCACGGGAGGCCAGAACTATTTTTTTAAAAGCCTGACAAACTTCATGAATGGTGATGTGACATTTATTCCTCTTACATGCCGAACCACTGGTGGAAAAGTTATGAAGGGCGAGCGTTATGGGAAAATAAAGTAGACAGATCTTTGTTTGTCTGCCTTTAATATTGCTTCCATGTATTTTGGAAACTATTTCATTTATAAATGAACATAATCAAAAATAGTCATGTATAGCCTCTAAATTATTTTTATTTATTAGAAAGAAAATATATTTTTCTTTTTGTTTTTTCATTGTCAAGTTTTTTCCTTTAAAATAGCTGCATATGTGGCCAGACTCCTAGAACTTAAATATATATATATATATATATATCTGCTCCTGCTATCTCTCATCTTTGAGGAGAATGATGGTCACAACTAAGAGGAAAAGTAATCAAGGGAGACAAATAATATATTCAAAATACAAGGTCCAACTTGTATTCTAGTAAATCAAAAAAGAAGGGGAAAAAAACAATTCACCAACATGTTTCTTTACTGAAGAATATGTATTTTGTTCAGCATTGACACCAGCTCTTAATAAACTGAAACGTATTTATTTTCAAAGCTGAAATTCATATTTTTGTAGAACTAACATTCTTTCTGAACTATTCACCGTTTTATTACCATATACAGTGAAGACTTTCCTACTGATCAGCTTAATCACCGGTAAATTTAAGGTCCAAAACAACCCAAACCATGCATTGTTAACTTTCTATGACAATAGGGTAGAAAACATTAGCATAAAGCAAAGGGCATGCAGATAAGATGCTCATAGCAGCATTTTCTTATAGGTTGCAAAATGTGCAATTCTGCTTTGCTTCATGTTGCATATTATCAACAAGCACGTGCCGACTCAAGGAGTTCAACCTCAGAAAACCCTCTTCTTGTGCCAGATTTCAGAGTACTTTAATCCAGGATGTCTAATTGTTCACAACAGATCATGATATTCTTAACCCACTCATCTACTACATTTAACTGAGTTCTTTTTTAAAAATTACTGGAATCATGCCTGGAGCAAACCCTACCTGATCCAAACACTCCTTGAAAAGTTTGGATCCATAGCAGCATTTTGCTGATGGCCCACGCTTCAGAAACAGAATCAACCCCCCTGATCTGAGCACACCCGCACTTCAGATCAGGTACAATCTTTGCAGCTCAGCCTCATGTCCGCAGTTTGTCAGCTTCCTGCCAGTTAATTCCTGTGAACATGTTTTAAATGTTATTGTTTGCTTATTTTTTTAAGTTGCTGGGACGCCACACATAAAGGTACAGTGATAACCAAAACAAAATAAAAGGAATGAATGTATTTAACTTGCGAAAGGCCTTTGAAAAGCTGCCTACAGAGAAAACAATTTTATCAGCAGTTTCAGAAAGTGGCCAATAAGCTTTATAGCCACTGGACAAAATTGTGATGTTTCATAGCTGTGCTGCAGTATGTATGCACCAGGCATTTGATGGTCTAAGCAATTTAGCAACTCTCTCGATTTCAACTAACATTTGATACAACCAGATGAAAGGATGAGCTACTGAGGATAAAAAAAGACCCACGTGGGTAAAGAAAGGTAGGGGGTCCCATCGCGCAAGTTAACTTTAAGCTTTGTATTTTTGCAGAGTTGCAAAACACCAGAATAAAACATCATTACAGAAATATCAATGAATCAGGCAAGTACAAAGCAGATGAACTGACAGTGAAAAGAATGTCCACTACATAATCCAACATATAAGCTAAACTATCTCAGCTTCAATGTTAATTCACTGCCTGCAGTGCAAATATAACCATACTGCCCCTAACCGGCTTTATTCTGGAGTGACTTTTTGGACTGTGACTACTTCATTGTTACATTTTGTAGAATTAGTTATTTAAAAAAAAATCAGCAAGAATTGTGACTATAATGTATGTAAAAATTGGATTGTTTAAAAATATTTATAATCACTATTCTATGAAGAAACAAAATACCTTCAGCAATTTTTAGTCATATTTAACCCATTTCACAATACTCAAGCTAAAGGAAGAATCTGGTGTGTTTGATATGGTACCACGTTAGCTAATGGCAGGCATTAATTGGCATTCTGGTTTTGCATTGGGTCACTTTAAACCTTTCCTTTCAAGTCAGTACTCTTTTTTCATTCATGAACTGCAATAATTTTATTACCAGAGTAAAAAGTTGGCCTCAGTCCCAACAGAATTGTTGAAATTTGTGTCAGGCTTAGCCAAATCCATTTGATTTTTTATAGGTCACTTGTTTTATGGTCAGGCATAGGAAATTATTTCTGTAACATTCAATTTAAGAGTACTTAAAATTATTGTGCAGAGTGCCATTTCTTAGCATCCTTCCTTTCAATAAAATTTTTATCATATACATCAGAATAAAAAAAAAAAACCCCAGCATTGCTGAGGCATGTGTGTCTGTATCTACTATTGAACTGACATTAGGATTGCCACTATAACTACGTTTTGGCCAACATAAGACCCAGCTCTCTCAATGGAGCTAATTGTATAAATGGATGATGTGGCAAACAGATATGAGGGCTGTAAGCAATTCATTATTTCTTCCTCCTTTCATTAGTTTTTCAGGATGAGGCTGGATGTGGTGAGTTTTTGACAGACACGTAGAACAGCTTGTGGTCAGGTGCTTCAGGCACAAGTACAGTAGATTGTGTTCAGCAATTCATGTATCGTTAGTTATATGGAGGACAACAAATCTCAAGTTTTAGATCCTTTGCATTTAAAAGAACAAATGGAGACAAGTACCAGAATGTGTGTGCATATGAAAGCTCTATTCTCTATAACCATCCTGGGTCTGGCCTGGCATTTATTCAGTGTTGTATGTCCACAGTGCAGTAAGTAGAGACGGGACAGGTCTATTAAATCCATCCCTCTGACATGTCAAAACGTAATCCCCCCAATGCAGGACATAGCAAATGCTAAACTGATACTTTACTGGTCACAGTCAAAAGGCCACAAAGCAGCAATGCAGTTTTGTCTGTTGTGACGGCCCAGGGCATTTGCATACACGTGTATGCGTCAGTCATCAGGGCACCTCAAGCAAAGTGATTAGTGGAATGTGACAGGGTGAAATTCTAGTGTGAGATAAATGTGCCCAACCCCTGTGATCTTCATTAAGAGCCCAGTGCACATGACTGTGTTCAGTGATTCCAATCTATTTCTCTGCCCATAGTGTTCAAACTGCTGCAGAGAGCTAGCAAAAATGTTCTCAGCACTACATATCCCTTGCACTGTGGAAGCAGCTGCTGGGCTGTCTCTCTATATTAGCTCTACTTAAGCAGGTTTGTGGGGAGAAGGCCACATGACCTGCAGTAGTGAGAATCCAGAGTGGACCTAACAACCCATACTTGTTGCATGGAGTCTCTATTCCAGCCCTGAAGTTGGAGAAGCAGCTACAGGTGGGTAGGGGGACTGCACCATTCCACACTGAAGGTAAGGGTGAATTTTGCCTTGACTACGTATTCAGCTAAATGAAGCCCAATGACTCTGGCTTTATGCATTTGTCAAGGGGCCTGGCCCTGAGTGGTCAGGCACCCACCTATGTGTGACACCATGTGACATACTTAAAGAAGTAGGTGAGTGGATAAATGAGGCATGCTGGTTTCTAAAAGACATTTTTTCCTCTCCCCACACATCTTGGTAATGTGCAACAATGGGGAAGGAAGCATAGAATAATTGTAGTATTTTATCAAAAACCCTTTTAAAATATAATACATTTCTAAAAATTTGCCAGAGTACAAGTTGGGTCCTGTAAGGGTCTGAAGTACATAGAGAGAAAACAAATGAATCAAGCATTATTATAAACATGAGCGAACTCTATTTGTGAAATAGCCCTTAGGAATTTTGCAATAATTGGATGCATAAATTACTGCACAATAAGAGCAATAACTTACAAATGGGTAATTTGGATGTTTTCATTGCCTGGCTTGCGTGCTATACAATCTATAGCGACGTTGACAACTACCCTATTATAGATATCCCAGTCTCAAAGCTGAACTTCTTTCCCAGGAAGCACATTGACAATGGCTTCAAGAAGCCAGCAAGTTTTGAAATAAACTTGTATTCTGCATTCTAGCGATTATCACTGAAAATTCCCCTTCTCCAATACATGTTCACTTCCCCCACTTTGTTTGGTTTTCAAACCATAATTTAAAAAATAGAAACAAATAAAAGAGGGAGGTGAAGGCAATGTACAGTGGCTCTTAAACCAAGTGTCTTTCCACGTCCCACATACCTTCCCTTGGCACGGGCAGGAAATGCTTATTGAAATCTATGGACCCTGTATGTGAAAATCTAGAGAAGAGTATGTCTCTTATGGGTCAGAGTTTTCTGACTTTCTTGAACAGCACCAGTCTGTAAAATTTTGGTGCTGCTTTTAAATCAGGTACTAATGTAATGGTACATAAACATCCTGATACCTCAGACCCTGAGGTAAATAACAGTAAATAATTCCACTGTACTAGCCACATTCAAGTAAATGAGACTACACACTTGCTTAAAGTTAAGCACAGGCTTCAAGTCCTTTCTGGGCCAAACTGAAGAGATCTTCAATCAGGCTTTTCATGAATAGAGTCTATGCTAATTTATTTTATGTGTATTCAGCACTTTAGCAGAAACAACGTTTTTACTTTAAATACAGCCCACTGCAAGTTGTAGGTACTCACAGTATGTTCACTAAGGTAGAACATAAATATTAACATAATTCAGTCTCAGTCGTCAACACAAGGCCTATAGTACTACTTAAGCTTTGCGATGTTAAAAGTGCCTTGTGTTTCTACAAATGGCAGATGTTCATCTCAAAGGAGACAGGACATTATGCTAAAATCTAGAAATGAGCAAATTCCATATGGTTATGCTTTAAAGCCTTTGGGCACAAAGTTCTGAGACCAATCTCAAAGTTTGCCTTCACGAAGTAAAATTTACACTTACACTTTTTTTGGTGCCATGGCAGGGTACTTTTCCTCATCATTATTTTTCTTCCATGTGTTTTCTCTCTAGCTCAGTTTTTAGGTTTTTTTTTCTATTCAGCATACGTAACTTCTTTTCCAGGTTCTCTGACATTTAGCAGGAATATTCATTTGCAGTTTTTTCTAATTAACATACGCATACTTACATATCTTGAACAGAAATCTAGTGAGGGTGACCGGATGGCAAGTGTTAAAAATCAGGACACAGGAGGGGAAGTAATAGGCACCTATATAATACAAAGCCCTGAAATTTGGGACAGTCTTATAAAATCAGTATAAAATCTAGTCACCCTACATCCAGTGATATCTCACATAAAGCCAAGGAAAAACTCGCTATTGAATAATCTATAAACTGCAGTAGTCTATACATCCAAATACTCCCCCGTGGAGAAAATACCAACAGGCTGATGACCTATTACCTAACCTATTTTTGAACTACTAAAATTGATCTTCAGCTTCAGAAGTAGGAAAAAAAATACTACTTTGCTCCTAATTATAGGCAATATGAAAAATATCCATAGACTATATCCCCATTTATACATCTAATCCATACATCTAAGCATTGAAATTGGCAGAAGACTCCCATTGATTCAATGAGCCTTGGAAGAGGCCTGCATTAAAAAAAAAAAAAAAAAGCAGGCACTCAAACACATGAGACTAAATGGAGAAATTCCCGCAATTTTTTGTTAAATACCAGATTTCATTAAGATTGAAAAGTGGGAATGGGAAGATTTCTGGTGACTAGAAGAGGAGTTTAGGGAATCTCACCAAAACATCAGCAGAAATCCTATCTTATATTTTGTTTGAAGCAGCACTTTAAAAGGCTCTCACTTTCTCTCTGGATATGTTTGAGACACACATGTTTAGCAACTGCAACATCTACAATATCTGCCTCAAAAATACTGGAATTTGAATTACATAAGAATTTAGAATTTTAAGTTGGCCTTTCTCCTTCCCCTATACCACAGAAAACATGGACATATATATAAATGCATGGAAGCATTTGCCATTATAGCCATTCCTTGAAAACAATTCCTTTAAACTACTGACGATGTTAACACTTACAGTTCATAAAGAAAAAGGAGTATGGCTTCATCATTTTTCTTTTTAGGTGATGGGTGAGATGGGTGAGAGAGAAAAAATGCTGGTGCTCAGAAATGATCTACCTGACTTTGTCATATGTAATATCCAGTGATAACTATATTGTCTTGTAAAAAGGGTTTGTACATAACTTGTACATGGTTTCATTTTGTATTTTTCTCAGATTAAAATTTATGTATTTGTGTTCTAAAACAAGGAGTGTTCTCTGTGCTTTTTGTCATAGGACTAGATATCTCACAAATCTTCAAGCAACAATATATATCAAATCTTCCAGTAACAGTGCAAACTGACAGGTAATAATAATACTTTAAAGTTGTTGTGTAAATTCAATCTGGGAATCACAAAAATCATTACCAAACTAGGAACTACCAGAATTACCTGTTCATGCTAGCTTTCCATTTAGCCTGGTACCTGTGACCACTAATGGCCAGCACCAGATCCTTTGGAAGAAAGTATGAAAACTGAATGTGGACAATTTAGCAAAAACATGCCCATAAGATTAATTTCTTGCCAATCCCAATAGAAATGATAGAATTATTAAGGATGGGTGTGTCTACACTTGTAAATTAAGTCGACTTAAGCTTGGCTTAAGTCGACTTAATGTGCCCTACATCTACACTACACTTTGCTTAAATCGACTTAAGCAGCTTGCTTAAGTCGACTTTATTAAACCACCTTTCTAATCGACCTAAGGCTTAATTCGACTTTCTAAAGTCGAATTAAGCCAGTGTAGCCCTGGGGTAGCCCTAAGTCGACTTAGGGCTACCCCAGGACTACACCAATGCCCTCCCTGCCGGGGGGGGGGTACAGGGGGAGCCTGGCATGCCCCCCCAAAGGGCAGGGCATGTGGGCACAGTGTGACACTGTCTGGATTTAGAGAAGCATTTATGATATTATTTTCTATGGATATCTCATAAATGCTATAATCCATAGGAACTATGTCATGTTTGGTATCAATAGAAAGGTAGTAATTTGCTGGGAATGATTATATAGTTTATGTCTAGGTATTCTATTTTGATTAGAAGTTAAGAATTTGATGTTATATCCATACTTTAACCTGTGTTCTTCTGGAGAAATGTCTTAGACGGAGGGTGTGAACAACCATTGTCTCCTTAATGTTTAGGAATTTGCCAGGTGATATGGTCCCAGGCAGTAAACTGATGAGCCATTAAGGATACAATGGTTGTATTCTTTATGTCCTCAATGCCCTGCCAGGGTCCCTGTCCCCCTTTGCCCCATTGTACACAGAGGGTGCTCCCCCCCCGCCACCGTGGACCTGCCCAAGGTCCCCCTAACCCCACAAAGTCGACCTAGAGCATCCAGTGTGGATACTCTAGGTCGACTTTGTAAGTTCCCCTTTAAGTCGACTTTAATTTTAAGTGTAGACGCACTAAGTCGACTTAGTTAAAGTCGACTTAAAAGTGCAAGTGTAGACATAGCCGATGAGAATAGAGTACATCTGCCGCAGCTAATCTAACTAAATTACTCCAGGATATAAATCTGATAGTTGTGCAAACCTAGCATTCTTTTTAAGTAGACAGGAAGTTAAAGGCAGTCTAATTTCTTCTTATCCCTGTGGCTAAAAGTCATATATATTCTTGGGAACATGTTTATCTCCTTAGACAACTATTAGAAGAGGAAGCAAATTTTGGCCTCAATCCTAAAAGCACCTACATAGGTGTGGAATTTTAAGATGGTAAATAGCCAATTTGAACCCAAAGGGAGTGCTTATTGGCTTCAAGATAAGCACAGTTTGCATGATGGGGCCCTGCTGTTTTAAAAAAATAGGTTAGTCACTAGGGCTATATCAACACTAGAAAAAGCTAGGTCGACTTTGTTAAGTCAACTTAATAAGGTCGATTTTACGTCGACCTTATTAAGTCAACTTAACAAAGTGATTACCCTGAATGGGGACTTTATTAAGTTGATGTAAGGGCAGTTAGGTTGACTTACTAAATCGACTTCAGGGTTAATCCCTGTCCACACTGTGCTTACGTCGACCTAAGGAGTCGACTTAAGGGTTAGGTCGACCTAACTGGCGGTTCTTATTAAGTCGACCTAACCTTACATTAAGTCAAACTTAATGTAAGCCTGGTGTGGACAGGGACTAAGTTGGGTCAACTTAAGCCTCCTTAAGTTGACCTAACTTGCAAGTGCAGACATAGCCTAGATGAGCTGTCACACCCTAGATGGACTTAATTGCACATCTGGGATTGTCATAAGGAACAATCCTGTATTAGCTTGCTTTATATTGAAATGCAGTCAATTTATTAAAGAAAGACACATAGCGCAGTGTGAAAGAAATTCACACTGTGACCAAGACCTACAAAAGTTCATTTCTACTAAATCCTTTCCCCAGGGTTAAATGATGCAAAGGACTTGGTACAGAACCTCAGCATTGCACTTAATTTCACCCTCTATGGATAGGTGACTAAAAGAAAAGGTGAAGGGGCTGGAAGGAGACTAACAAAAGGTTCAGTGCACTAGTTTCTAGAGCCACATTCAAATCAAGATGGCCTCTTGTTTTAGCTCCTAATGGATGTTGGTCACTATCACAATATCTCACCATTATTTGGCAAGGTGGGCAGCCTGTATTCAGGACTGGAATAGCATGAATACTGAAAGGAAGAATTGTAGTGTATGAGCAAAACTGTGTGGAGAAATTTAGTAGAGTGCGTCTATTTACCTGATGCCCAAAACTCCATCAGTGACAATGAATCCTTCACTTTCAAGGCATCACATTCCACCCGCCAAGCTTTTCCTTTTAGTAAGCATTTGCCTTGCATAGGAGTAGCAACACATGGATAATACAAAAGATGTTGAGAAAACCAGCTTAAAATAGGATGTTCAGTTAATAGTGTAATACTTAAAAAGTCTAAAAAAATGATGGCAGACACAAAGAAAATCATTTACTTTTGAAGGTCAAAATTCAAGCTTATAGGGCATAAATCTGCTCTCAGTCACACATGTAAAAGGCAAATCTTGGGTAACGCCACACACAATCAGAAGGTTGTAACTAGCCAGTTGATGTAAGGAGTCATGGTGGAAGCATTTAACAACAAATTCCCTAGAGATTTTTTGAATCATCAAATGACATATCTGGCATTTTAGATGATTTTCAGGTATTCTGAAACAAAAAGTAAAATTTGAAGAAAGAAGCAGCTGCACTCTATTTATTTATTATTTGGAATTCTGGATGAGAATAATTTGCCAATGACAAATGATGGGAAATTTGGCACGGGCTTTAGTGTGTGATGTTTGTTCGGTATTTTACCTGAACACAAAAATATGTATCAATATTATTCAACTAGTCAGCATCATCCTTTAAATAAGGAACACACAAACATTAAAAGGCAAGTTATATCTTCCTACACATGAAGAGAGCTGGCAACACTGCCTATTCTCCATCCCTAAAACACTTGCTGAATCACAGAGCTCTAACGGTGTGAAATAGGAAAATGATCCTTACACATTTACACCTTACACAATTGCCACCTCCTTCTCTACTCCTCTGTAAGACTCAATCCAACAAAAATTATGTATCCAAGTAACAAATTCAATGGGACTACTCCCATATATTATAAAGCTTACTCACACACACAATGCTTGGCAAGTTTGAAAGCTAGAATTGCTAGGACTCGGATTTTGTAGAATGCTTCAAATAGCTGGAACAAACAATAGTACTTAAGACATTATCGGACTTAACACACAAGAAAAGAAAAGAAAAGAAAAGAAAAGAAAAGAAAAGAAAAGAAGCATAGTTGAAAGCAAGCATAGTTAGTTGGGGTTAGTCCTTCTTTGAGCAGAGAGTTAGACTAGACAACTTCCTGAGTTTCATTCCATCCCTAATCTTCTATGATTCTATAATAAGCATGCAATTTGGAATAAATACAGAGATAGCTATTTAGAAACAGGCTAGTTTGTTTTAGTTCCTTGCACAATAACCCCAAGGTTAGTCCAACTTTACATTCCTGCAAATAGTAAAAGACCCTGGCCCATCAACTACTATAATGCTATAATTGCCCATGCTCCCCCCCGCCCCCAGTTTCTGAACCTTCTCCCAGGTCTCCATGATTTTGACTTATCTGTGGACAGGAACAGGACATATGACAGGTGATAAAAACCCACAGGTATGTCAAAATCATGGAGACCTGGGAGAAGGTTCAGAAACGGGGGGGGGGGGGGAGCATGGGCCATTATAGCAGGGATAAGGGAGAGACAAGAGAGAACATATGGAGGAAATCAAATCATTTTCTTTCATGTCTGTATATTAATGTGAAAAGTCTGGGGAACAAACAGGAAGAATTTGAAATACTAGTTAATGAACACAACTGTAACATAGCTGGCATCTCAGAGCACTGGTGGGATAATATGCCTGACTGGAATATTGGTATAGAAGGGTACATTGTTCAGGAAGGAAAGGCAAGGGAAAAGGGAGGAGATGTTGCCTTATATATTACAAATATTGGACTGAGGTTGAGATGGAACTATCCAGAGACTTTTAACAAGTCTGTCTCCTAAGGATAAAAGGGGTTAAAAAAATGAGGATGATGTCATTGAAAGGATCTACTACAGACCACCTAATCAGGCAGAAGAGGTGGATGAGGCTTTTTTTTGAACAACTAACAAAAATCATCCAATGCACAAGTTTTGGTGATGATGGGAAACTTCAACTAATCAGATATCTTCTGGGAAAAATAACACAGCAGAACACAGATTACTCAACAAATTCTTGGAATGTATTGAAGACAATTTTTTATTTTAAAAGGTGGAGAAAGCTCCTAAGGGAGAGGCTGTTCTAGATTTTATTTTGACAAATAGGGAGGAACTGGTTAAGAATTTGGAAATGGAAGGCAGCTGGGGTGAAAGTGATTTTAAGGAAGGATAGAAGGGAAAACAGCACATTAAAGATAATGGATTTCAAGAAGACAGAGTTGAGCAAACGGAGTTGGCAGGGCAGATCCCATGAGAAGCAAGTTTAAAGGGAAAAACAGTTTAGAAGAGTTGGCAGTTTTTCGGAGACATTATTAAGGGCACAAGAGCAAACTATCTCACTGTGTAGGAAAGACAGGATATATGGCAAGAGACCACGCTGGCTTATCCAGGAGATTTTCAATGATCTGAAACTCAAAAAACAGCCCTACAAAAAGTAGAAACTAGGTCAAGTTACAAAGGACTAATATAAACAAATAACATATGTATGTAGGGACAAATTTGGAAAGGCCAAGGCACAAAATGAGATTAAACTATCTTTAAACTGAAAGGGTAACATAGAAACATCCTTTTCTAATGTATTTATAGAAAGACCATTGAGAGGGTAGGCCCATTACTCAATGCGGGGAAAAAACAATAGCAGAAAATGTGCAAATGTCAGAGGGGCTAAATTACTTTTTTTTTCAGTTTTCACTGAAAAGGTCATTAGTGAATGGATATCTTACATAGTGAATGCCAGTGAAAATGAGATAGGATATGAGTCTAAAATAGGGAAAACACTCCACTTAGGATGGAACAATTGGTTGCACACATAGAAAATGGGAAATGTCTATCTAGGAAGGGATACTGCAAAAAGAAATCTGGGGATCATAGTGGATCATGACCTAAATATAATTCAACAGTGTAATAATGTTGTATTAGCAGGAGTGGCCAAACAAGACACAAGAGTAATTCTTCTACTCTACTCCGCAATCTTTAGGCCTCAGCTGGAGTACTGTGTCCAGTTCTGAGTACCATATTTCAGGAATGATGTGAATAAATTGGAGCCCAGAGAAGAGCAACAAAAATGATTAAAGGTTTAGATCTGTGAGAGAAGATTGAAAAAACTGGATTTGTTTAATCTGAAAAAGAATAGACTGAGGGAGGACATAACAGTTTTCTAGTACATAAAAAGTGGTTTTAAAGAAATTTTGTTCTCTCTAACCTCTGATAGGACAAGAAGCAATGGGTTTAAATTGAAGCAAGGGTGGTTTATGATGGACATTGGGAAACACTTCCTAACTGTGGCTGCGTCTACACTGGTAAAGCAAGCTTAAGTCGACTTAATTTACCCTGCGTCTACACTACAGTTTCCTTAAGTCGACTTAAGCAAGCTGCTTAAGTTGACTTAAGGAAAATAAAGTCGACTTAATTAAAATTAAGTCGACATTATAAAACCACCTTCTTAGTAGACCTAAGGCTTAAGTCGACTCCCTAGAGTCGCCTTAAGCCAGTGTAGACGTGGGATAGCCCTAAGTCAACTTAGGGCTACCCCAGGGCTACATCAATGCCCTCCCTGCCGGGGGGGGGCACAGGGGTAGCCTTGCATGCCACCCCACCTGGCAGGGCACAGCCCTGCCCGCCCTGCCCCTATGCACTGCCAGGGTCCCTGTCCCCCTTTGCCCCATTGCACCTAGGTACAATGAGGCAAAGTCTGAGCCCCCTGGCATCGGACAAGGGGTGCCCTACCTGCCCCCGTGGACCTTCCCTATGTCCCCCTAGCCCCACAAAGTCGACCTAGAGCATCCAGTATGGACGCTCTAGGTCGACTTTGTAAGTTCCCCTTTAAGTCCACTTTAATTTTCAGTGTGGACACACTAAGTCGACTTAGTTAAAGTCGACTTAAATTAACAAGCGTAGACATAGCCTGTCAGGGTAGTGAAGCAATGGAATAAATTGCCTAACCTGGTCTTAAAAATTTCCACAACCTCTCTAGCCAAACTCTTCCCAGAGATGGTCTAGATAATGCTTGGTCCTGCCGTAAATGCAAGGAATTGGATTAGATGTCCTTTCAAGGACCTTTCCAGTCCTTTGATTCTATGACTGTAGATGCTAAACATTTGTTCCCTTTGGCTGAATTTCTTCTTGTCCTCACTCTCCCAGCCAAGCTAGATTTATACCAGTGTAAATGACCATAGAATTTGGTCCTATTTTTCTAAAGGTAATAAAATAACTGGCAAACCAAATACCTTGATCACTGCATCTGTTATTGTTCCACCACACAAAGCTGCTGGATGATGGATTAGGACCATTATTCTGCGTTGATGTTTTCAGAAATCTGAAACACTAACCATCACTAACAGAAGGTTTTGCTGGAGCTAAACAAGAATGTGTGCACTAGCTAAAAAGCACTTTAGGGGATACAGTGTTAGCCTCTGAACCGCCCCCCAACAATACTTTGTGCTGCCACTAGGAACACAAAGCAGCTAGAAAGCAATTGAATTGGACAATCTCAGGAAGAACCCTCAACTGGATAGCTCTTATCCCACGCTCCATTCTAGAGCACTAGAGTTTTGGACAAAGTGGATGTGGCTAGGGTCTTTCTAAGGTGGAATGCCAGCTACCAGAATGACACTTAGGGCTTCTGTATATGTTCTGGTGGCCAATGGCCTCTGAGGCTCCTCTAGTTTACATCAGATGTCACATGGCCCTGGAGTGGAAGGACATAAATGGACTTAATGTGACTCTAGCCTCCCTCTATTCCCTGAGCTGTGCTGAGCACAATTTAAATGTAGCCCTGGGTCTGTGACATCAATGTTTGATGGCACAAATGCATATTCCAGTACAAAGTGGCTCTCGCACACCTGTAGCAACTTCTGTTACTGCAGTTAGTTTCTTATATAGAAAAATGAACAACAATAAGAGGTGTGAGTGGTACTCTATAGAGGATTCGGAAACAATCCAGTCCAAAAACAAAGCCTCCATTTAACTTTCAATTTTGCCAATTTCATACTAAGTAAAAAGGGAAGTTTTTAAATGCCACCGAGAGCACAACTGGTGGAAACATGGCTCCCATTTCTTCTCCTTCTACTTGTAATTGATTTTGTGAATCACATATACAGAAACTCCTTTACACAGAACCTGGAGTGAAACTGTTTACTCCTAATCAGCAAGAGTCTTAAATCAACTAGCAGACAGCTCACACCCTTTATGTCCTGTATTGCACTATAATTACGCAATGACTTGCCTTTTCCACCATTTGCTGCCAAATACAAATTTTGCTATTGAATTTGATTGCAGAATGCATCCGTCTACGCCAGATAGGCAGATTAGATAGCGAACTTGTTCCATGAAAGGGAGATACATAAGGAATGAAGTACTTTAAGAGGGTTGATACTGAGAGGTAGATTAAATAAACTAAAGCCTTGATCTGTAAAGCACATGAGAAGTTCCACTGTCGTCATTTGCCTACACATGAGGATAAAGTTAAGAATGTGCACAAGTCTTCGTAACCAACATCTAAAGCCCTCAGTCAGAAGCCTATAGTAAACACCCATAAATGTGCTAAATATTATTTCTCTTCATGATTTTTAAAAAACGGATTTGTATCAAATCGCCCTTGTGCCAAAAGTGAAAGCAGAGCCTTTAAAAAAAAATGTTAAATGCATGCAATGTATAGTGTTACATATATTTATTAGAAGCAACAAACTAGATTGTGCATGCTACAGGATTTTCATGAAGCTATGGATGCTGAAGACAAAACCCAACATTTGGATCAAAGGGAGGGATTCAAACAAAAAAAAGAGGCCTCGCTGCAAAATTCGATCCAAACCTGTATTTTGCATCTCACTTTCCTTCCCTGCCCAAACTTCAGGGTTGCTCAGGCTTATTTTTAATTGAATAATAAGGAGTAAGTGAAATCAAACAACATGTTAACAGTTCCCATAAACTATTCATGTAGGTGGTGCACTGCACTAATCTCAGCCTTACTCTTCCCAAATCCATGAGGCTTGATGGTAATAACAAAATAGCTTTCAGTTAGTTAATGTCTGCTCTTCATCTATAACCTGCTATATACAAATTATTGCATGCAACAATTACAATGTTATTTTTCCGGAATTGTGCTTCATAACTACCCCTTATACTCCACTCTCAAGGCCTGGAGATCATACTTTACATAGGATCTGTACAATGCTTGTCCTAAAATGTCTGACCACACTCCTCTCAGGAGGTGCTAAACTCCTGTTGAAGAATTGCTCATATACAGTTTAGTGCTTGAATGACAATTCAGGAGGAGTACTCAATGGATTTTCATATTTAACATACTGCAGCCTTGAAGACAGAAAACTAACTCTCTCTTGCAGCCACTGGAATTATCAAAATCTAAACTGTGTCAGCATGCAGCTAGGTATAAACTGTAGTTGCCTGGTGTTGATCACTTCACACAAGCAGTTTACATCAGATCACAGAGCCAACGAGTTTATAGAGACCACTTTTTTCATAGTTGAAAAGCAGGAGTGGTGCAAATTTAGACTTGGCAAAATTTGACTTCTTTTTTTTTTGTTTGTTTTAATAATTTGAACATAAATGTGTTTACGTTAAGCTTTTTTTTCTATTTTTACCACTAAGTTTTCAAAGTAGTGCCAAATTATGGATTTCTAGCAAGTTTTTTAGATTGTTAGAAATTTTAATTTTCACAGTTTTCAGAAATTATGGGCATGGGTCAGAAAAGTATTTAAGATGTTGAGATTCAAAGTCAAATCTTTTTAATAGATAAAACAGAAACTGTCAACATCACATATCAAAATATATAGCCTATGTAAATAGCCTTAAAGCAAACGCTATTTGGTTATCAAGCAGCATTTTTCTTAGGTTGCCTCTGTGAATTTCAGTCATTGATCTGTGTTCATGGTGAAATTGATGTCTACCAACATCTAGTGATAAAAATCTTTCCAAGGCAAATTATATATTGAGAGGGCCTATCGAGCGAGGTGAACCTTCAGAACTGACTGTTCACCTTGATGGTAATTTTGGGTGTGAAGTGAAAGGCAACGTGGAGATATTTTACCCCATTTGTTTGTTCTCATATATAAGGTTCAGAGAGAGAGAGAGAGAGAGAGAGAGAGAGAGAGAGAGAGAGAGAGA